>JAOXNO010000070.1:35033030-35074652 GCA_028565335.1 Limnodromus scolopaceus
CTTGGACACTGTTGGCAAAGTAAATTGCTCTTTTCTTTCTTTCTTTTTTTTTTTATGCCAGGTTTTTCTCTATGTTCTCAAAGAAAAGATTGTCCTTGTGCAGAAGTTCTTCCTGATACAAAGTTCCTTTTGTGTCACTTGCTCCTCTCACTAATGCATCTCTAATAGAGCAATTACTTCATTATGCAGAGCCAGTGGTAAAACACATTATTATATAACCTTAAAATGCTTCTGTCAAATTGGAAGTTTTAAAAGAATGAGGAAACTTTGAGATACATCAAAACACGTGATATTCTGCAAAAGGCTTTTAGACTTTCCTTTGAATATTTCTAATGTTCTTTCTGTAATTTCTACTGCAGATAAATTCTCTCAGGTTTCATCTCTTATTTCACAATAAGTTACCTATGACACCTAAAAATTGTGACTGGATTTGATGTTATATCGTTAACTTCTTTCCTCTTTTTAATCTATTTTTACTTTAATGCCAAAATCATCCTAGCATATGTCTTTCACACTCTCTTAATAAGTTTCTATAAGGCATTAACCACTCTTGTGCAATGATCTCCATATGCATGTTAGCACCTACTGTTTATTGCCGTTTCTTGGATTTATTCCTGTATTTTTTATTACTTTATCTGTTACTGAACTATGTTAAAATATTAATGTTTCATTCAAAAGCCACTCTGTTACAGCTACTTAACACAGCTGCAACCTAAACTTGATAGGAAGGATCTGTATTTTCCGTTCAGCTGTAGGTCGCATTTCCACTACTAATGATGAAAGAGCAGCAGGAAACATGCTACTTTCTTTCTTTATGAGATTTTATGGGTGTCAGTCCAGACAACACTCTGTCTTTCAAAGATGAAGTGTAATTGGGAATTAAAGTTTTTTTCATGCAATGACATTTCTCAAAGTGCAAGTGAATCTGGAAGATCCTTGGAAATCTTCCAGATGTACTTGCTTTTTAATAAAACCACAGATTTTGAATACTATCGCAAAAGTGAGTACGTGCAGGTGGAAATAAATAGCCATAATGAAGGTGCCGCTATCCTTGCCTTCTCTGTGATGTTCCTGCTTGGGCTAAGCACAACAAAGCCAACGGAGTCCCTATGTCTACTCTCAGTCTGCCCTGGCACTTGCCTGGGATAATGCTCTGTTCGGTCTGGTCTTCTCTCTGTATTCCAGTGCTAACAGGCCCATTTGCTACACATTAGTCTGACATCAACTTGTCCAGGCTGAAGAAAAGGATGACTATAATAAAGTACATTCTGGTTTAGAAAGACAACAGTCCTTTCTCTTGCCAACATAAGTGTCCTTATGTGTCAATCTACCCCACTTTCAAAAGTGCTTTCTGGAACAGCAATGAAAATGCCTTTAATCAATCAACACTTAATAATGATGATTGAGGTATGGGTAGTGGAGACAAACCGCTAATAACTAATGGTAGTCACAGCTTATTTTCTTAGGAGACAGAACCTGAAAGTGAAAATGATGAACCTATTTTTCCCATCCAGTCTAAGTAAAAAATCAAACAACAAACGAAACTCGGCATCCATAATGAATAGCAAACCCTGTTTCGAAATTCTAATGATTCAAAGTATTATTACTAGTAATGTAAAGCAGAACAACTGTCTAACTGCATTGCTGAGACCCATCTGTCTAGATTTAAACAGCAACCTCTTAAAAGCAAAGCCCTCAGTTCTCTGAAAAGGCTGCCAAATTTTTAAAAGGTGTGAGAGTGGTATGTCATTTTCCATCCAGAGGTAACAAAGCTTTTTATTACCCTTAGTCTAGACTCTGTGCGAGACACCCAGCAGCAGCAAGACTATGCCACCTTATTAAAGGAAGGCATGTTTGGGGCTTTATTCAGGCCTTGTTACTTCAGTAGCTCAGAAGCACTTGCAAACAAAGTGGTGGTCAGTCAAGCTAAAAGGCATTTTATTAGCTCAGTGAATGAGCTCACTTCTGCATTTGTGCTCCAGGAAAATATGATGGGAGTTAAATTTAAAAATAGGAGCCCACTCTTCTCTCAGAGACTCCTGAGCTGAGATCTAGGCTAATGTAGATCAGGGACATTGTGAAGTGAGAGATGATTGAGCGATCTTATGCCTACCGGCACCTTTCTCTGTGCGGCAAGACTGTGGTGCTTCTACAGCAAAGAAAACTCCGGCACTTGCTGTGCCCACGGGTGTCCAAGGGACAGCACTGACCCAGCACATCCTGACCCAGGAGGCAAGAAGCACGGTACCCCCTGATGTGCCATCCTCTACACACTGTTAACTTCAGTCTGCTCAGATATCCTGTGGACTTCACCGAACCAAACTCCCCGGGCTGTCTCTCCTGAGACAGTCTCACATAGGAATGGGCTGAACATGCGATGGCATGACTTTTCTGAAAAGAGGGGACCTTTGGCATGAGCCACATACTCCTCTGCTCCTGGCACAGCAATGTGGAGCGACCTCTGAGATCTCCATAGACCCACATGTGTCTTGCCAAGATCTGAGCAAATGTAGTCTTGATGTCATGGTGGACTGACCTCTGAGTGAAAGGTAAGTTCTTCAGTGAATACCCAGTAGGAGATTTGGTCTATGTCAGAGTCTACTTCCAATGCCTGCACCCATCACCAGCATGGAGACACCACCAAAATGTAGTTGTTGTGCCTTATTTTATTTAAACATGTTCTCAGGGAGACCTGTTGGTGTAACAGTGCTCCACAGGTTTTTTTTAGGACACACCAGGGGAACTCAGCTGGGAAGGTTTCCATCTGTTTGATCAGCCAGCCACTCAGACAACCTTTTAGACAAAACCTTCCAGAGTTTGCAGTCAGTGAGATACAGCCGCTGCTGCGGGAGCTTTTGAAACAAGCCGCTAATAAGCATGGTTTTCATCTAAGAGAACAAGTCATTTCAACGCATCTCTGCTTCCAGCTGTCCCCTTGAAATCCCTGTGCATTATGGGGAGATCAAGTGACCTAAGCCCTATTGGAAGAGAGATTGTCAAAGAAAAACAGAGCCAGGCACACATTTTCCTTCCCATTTGTCATCTCCAGTTCTCTCCCCAACTTGCAGAACTTTAGCATGGGGCGAGAGGCCACTCAAATGCAGGAGATTTTGCCCAAAAGGAGGCCAGATAAATCAGGGCAGTAGTGTTGCTTTCCCCTAGCCTCTCCAGAAGCTGTCTCCATGTGGATGGTACTGATTTATTCCTGGAAAAATGGAGGGTCGAAGAAGGCAGTTCAGTTTGTTCCTCTGACTTCATCAGATCAGCATTTTAATCATAGGAAAAGGTCAGGTGGACCATTCTCCCTCCTCCTCTCCTTTGCAGTGCAGACAGGTGGGCATTCACCATGCCAAGCCAACTGCTTATGGAAGGATCTCTGTCTCTCCCTGTCACGCTCCCGCTTGCCAGGTTAGTCCTGAGTAAAATGGAGGGCCAACGTTATCTTCAGTGTAAATCTGCTACGTTGGCCTTTCAGCAGGAATCCTATTAAAAAACAGAGGATGGCAGAGAACGAGAGGCATTGCACTGCTTTCAGCCAGACCACATGAATGTTGTCTGCTCATGGAGTCAGCTATTCCAGCCTTTGAATTGGGAAAAAATGTGAACTAAAACTTCCTTTGCCCTAACTTGACATACGAGTTTTATCTCCATTTACTGACCAAATGGGGAAATCCGGAGGCACAGACATTAAATGAGTTTGATAGAGGGAGTTTGTAACTGAGAATAAAGCCCAGGACTCCTGCATTAGCTGTCAATACACTGTCATTCTCTCTTTTGAATGGAAGGGAATAGGTAGCAGAGAGTGCAGTGGAGCAGATGGGCTCAGGGGAGAAAAGTCTGTCTCTGTTTACTAGAGGGATCAAATATCCATTGGGCCCAGTGGGAAGCCTCTGCCTGTAAATTACACTGAAAATTAATGTGCATAAAAGGCTTCACAGTAGTTGATTGCAGTAAAACACAGTGCTGTGGTGCTTCCATAACTCTAGTGTCAGAAAAATGTATGTTTCAGTTTCAAAGCATCACTTGTTGAAAGCCAAGAAAAAAGCCAAGATTTCTTTGGTAGAATAGTTATTTCTCCCACAGGACACTTCCATGTCAGAATTACTCAATTTTCTAATAAGAATCATCATGAAAGTTTTGCTTTCCTCATTAATTCCACCTCAACCTACAGCACCTTTTGAAAATAAGGCTGTGTTCTTCCAGGAGAACAGATCATGAGGAGAAAAAAACCAACCTTGTTCTCTAAAACCCCTAAGGAAAGGAGGTTTAGCTTTGCCCAGAGAATTTATTATCAAGTAGATTTTATCCTATCAATCAATAGCTGGTCTACAACATTAATTCTCTTTTGTGTAGCTTAGTAGTGCCTGTGGGCAGATGGGTCTCTACGATGTTGTCTTTGTCCTCTCCAGAAAACATCTTATGAAATCAATGACAAATTCTTGACTTCTGAAACCATGATTTCTTTACAATTTGGTAGGTCTCCACTCAGTAAAACAAAGGCCATAACAGTAAAACAAGGTCAAAAGGAAGTACTAAGTCATGGATATGAAGGTGATGTGTCTCCATTGACCTGTGGAGGTGAATGACCTTATTATAAAGGGGCATTCTTCATCATATTATACTTTCCTTTCCAAAGCTGCACTAAGATAAATTGTTTTCCCTGTATGTTTTTCCTCACCAGTGCCAAGTACAGGGGGACAATCACCTCCTGAGTCCTACTCACCACGCTGTTCCTGATACAGGAACATGTCAACTGAGCTGGACAATTTAGTTGCACAAGAACGTACCATACGGCCTCCCCCTAACACTTATTCCTCACCTCCTGCAGCAAACTTGGGTTTGCCAGTGTGGAGAAGGGAGACTGTGGTGAGATTGCTTTGAACTATGCTGGGTCTCCCCAGAGAAGGCTGTAGCCTCCTCTCAAGGAGCATGTCTCATCAATTTCCAGGTGCATTCCCAACAATCCCCCAGTGACTGAAACCAGCCTGCTTTGCCTGAGAATCACAGCCCCTTATCCTTTCCTGCAGAGATGAGCAGTAAGCCCGGCATGCAGAACAGCCCCAGCTTGTGGATCAAGGCTTCTACCCTATGGCCCATCGGGCCCTGTAGGCAAACAGGTGCAAATAGACTATTTGTGAGACAAGCGCTTATTAAAAGAACAGGGAAAGGCAACAGGGAATTATTTTATATCCTGGTCTGCTGAGAAGAACATAGTTATGGAGCTGGAGTTTGGCAGAGCCCAATGACATACGTGGGCACATGGTATGTCTATGGATCTGGGATTTTCGAAGACATGTGAAAGCCTAAGGTTCTCAGGTGTCCATACATCAACCCTAACATACACAGAAAAGAACCACCTCTCCCCAGGATCACCGCTCATTCCACAAGGAGCTACCAGCAAACACTGCCGTACTTCTGCACTTCCCACTGACTCCTCCTGGAGCCCTGCAGAAGAAGGGGCTTTAATCTGCACTTCCAGAGATGTAAACCCCCCAGATTTCATCGGAAGAGCAATGACGATACGCGTTGTGTCATCTATCCTCGCACAAACAGGAATGATCACACAGAGGCAGCATCCCTACGATAGCAACAACTCCAGGAGCAATTTTCAACCCTGCTATCCAAGACCAAGTGGCAAAAAATTCCTCCCCATCTCTTAAATTCCTGACACATTTATGAAATGGTTTTCTTCCTATTAACGCATATCAGTAAACTCTCTGCTGGTGTCAGCAGGCACTGTTAAAGCTAACCACTATCAGCCCACATGTTTTTCAATATAAGTAACTGTCTTGCACTTTTTGCTAAATGTAATATAATAAACTTTAATTCAAAGACGTCCATGAACATATTTTCTATGACAGACATTTTTCCCCATTACAGATAAAGCCAAGAGGACTGGACAAATGCATCGAACAGAAAAATGTGTTGAAAAGATCTCTGAGTCATTACAACAAAATGCAGCATAATACGCTGAAAATAAGATTACGTTATACAAAGAAACACAAGCAAAATCTATTCAAGGAAACAACTCTCTGTATGAAAACATCTCTTTTCATATATTTCACAGAGGGAAATTATTGAAGCCCAAGAAAAGGAGAAAGTGGAAATTTTCCATTGATATAAAAATATTGATGTAATGTATAAATATATCTGTAGGCATACAAAGCACCTGTGGAAGCTAAATAGCCACCAATAATTATTCTGAACTTACAAATAAATAAGCAAATGCATTTGAATATATTTTTATAGTATATGTGAAAGATAAGTGTTTTAAACAAATGCATATACCTCCTTACATAATGTAGTTTAGTGTGTGCTTCTGTCCATAATGCAGCAGTTGTACAAAAAGACACAATATAAAGCTGCTTGACATGGTATAATTTACCATTATATTACATCCAAATAGTCTAATTTAAACAGCCTGTCCATGAGTGCAAATTCAGGCCCTCAGCAGCTAAGAAGCACCAGTTTTAAAGTGTTCATGTTATTTCGTTTGGCCCCCTGGAATAACTGCATTTTTAAATTTCATGACAACTTGTTTTATTTCACAAAACCTCTGCTTCAGGATGAGCAGTGCCTGCTGCCTGGAAAACCACCCCATGTAGCTTTTTGTCGTCATCCTTTAGTATGTGGTTCCGTGCATTATTTATTGTGTGGAATCCAAGCTCTGCATTCAAAACAAATTATTAACTTACTCTTTTTTTTTTTTACTGTTTTGACACCAGAAATTCAGATATTTTTTTCCAATGTTCATTGCCTGATTTCTCAAACACTGGTGTGAGGCATGGTGGCATTATTAGACATGTTACATATGATTAACTCAGATGCAGAAGGTTATAATCCATTTCTCCAGACTTGCATTCAACTGATTTAGCAACGAGGCTATCCTCCATTCACATTTCTGCAGCAAGGGAAAAAGGGGTCTCCAGGAACATTCATGACACAACCTCATTTGTCCTCAAAGCACAGGCCATCCTAGGCAAGGATGAGGGACAGCAGGAGACAGACTGAAGCCCACTTTCCTTGCTCGACATGGAAAGTTCTGCTCAGACTCAGATTGGAAGACGTCCTCTTGCTCAGCCCAGCCATAGTTGCTGCTGCTCTAATCAGTCTCCATTTACATTTTGCACCCCGAGGTCCTGAATTCTCATTAATGTGGTTGCAGAAAATTCTGGAGAGCCCAACTGGAGGCATTTTCAGAGGAACTGGCAGAGCACTCAGAGAAACAGCTGCGACCAGCCTGGGGACAGAGTGTGAAATTGTGGTCCCTGCTCGGCCGGTGGAAGGGTTTCAGCAGAGTCCAAGACATGCTTCAGCTTTCTCTGAGGGCTGTTAGCATTCTGCACTGATTCACAAGAGCACCAAACCTTGATATTTATTCCGTGGCCTGGTAGGAATTTGGGGTTAATGCATGGATGCTCACCTCCTTTCTTCTTTCTTGCTTTGTAGTGCCCCATGGTGGTGAGGCAGGAATTGTAGGGCAGAGCTCGGGGTTACATTTATGTTCTCCTTGGACAGGGAGGAGATGACAGTTGAGGTGGGAAGAACAAGTGCTGACCCTAAAAGCTGTGATGGGGCCCTGAACTACCTCTATAGTACTGTTTGAAGAGAATTATTCCTTTCATTCCACAGTTAAAGCAGAAAACATGATCATGCAGCCTAAGAGGCATTGGCAGTAGAAGCAGGAAAGTGCTGCTGGAGCACTCAGTGCTTCCCCCTGAAGGGTTTCCCCTTGGACCCCATAGCTGAGTGTATACCTGCCCTAACTGCACTACTTTTGCTGCCCCAAAGCTAGAATACTTTTTGTAAGGAATAGGAGGACACTAAGTCCACTGCTGTTCTCTTTAAGTACAACAATCTCAGTAAAACTCAGTTAATGAACCACATAAAAATGACCATCTGGTTTTGAGTTGATTTTTGTTCCCTCTCAGGCTATTCCACTAAGCCCTGCCTGCCAAAGCTGCCTCCCAAAAGCACAGATCCAAACTTTGAGGTCCTCCATCCCCAACCCAAACCAGCGGGCATTGGGGTTGCCGAGCAATTCTTGGAATTTTTTGCATCTATTTTGCTCAAAGCCAGGAATCTCAGCAGCTCTGCTGACAGAATAAGTGCGAGGATGCAGAGGAGACAAAAGCGTTTTGCAAAACGTGTTTATATTCACTGTCGCTGGAGCAGCACAGATATCTTCCCACTTGTCTTTAGGATAACAATAGAACTGCCTTGTCAGCCAGCCAGCGAAACAGCTCGAAAGCAGCAGCGCAAAGGAGAGGAGAGGTTCAAGTTAGCAAACAGTGGAACCTGTATCCGTTCCCTGCTGGGCACCACAGCCATTCAGAGAGGAATCCCTCCACACAAACAACATCCTCCACCGATACGAAAGATTTTCGCCTCTTTCCTTTTGAACCATAACGTTTGGGAATCTGCGCAGTCTGGCATAGTGGGACACAGTTTGAGCCAAAGATCTGCCAACGGCCCCAGGGGTTGCCAGCTTTGCAGAATATGTGAACGGGGACTGGGGCTTCGGGAAGCATGTGAAAACCATGCTGAGAGCCAACAGGAAATCTGGGAATCCTCAGGCAACACGATGTACGCTGCCATGGAATAAGAAGATGTTCTCAGGGGTAACCAAGGCAAGCTCACGTCTGGGCCTGGCAAGTGAGGAGGAGAGCAGGGAGAAAGTAGGGGAAGAATAAAAATGCTTCTTATTTAGCTAAATGGATAGAGGATAGAGATGAAGGTCAGGACACCAAGCAGCAGGAACTAGGATGCTCTACATTCTCAAGGGATTCAATAGTCTGGGACACAATGAAAGGTGCTGGCTTAAGTTTTCTGTTGTTCTGCTTAGCAACTAACAGCTGTTTTTAACTAACACCCAAATACCTCCTCCTGGTATTAAAATAAACAAGAGCTCTAATCCCAAATCTCCTGGGGACTTTGCGTTAGGGAGGCTGCCTGTAAAATGGGATGTCAGACCTTTTCCATGGTCATAAACCTGTTGTGGCCAGGAGCAGTAACCGCCCCAGCCTTGGTCTGGGAACTACACTGTCCCCGTATGAAAGACAGAGCAGAGCTGGATGTGAGGTGAGAAGGTTGATATCATGCAGCAAGAGATGGGAACACAATGGGGCAATGCTAACCAAGCCAAAGGGATGAGAACTGATAATTGTAGGAGCACGTTGCAGGGGGAGAGTCAAGAAGTGAGAGCGAAGAAGAAGGTAACGGAGTTAGAAGCAAAATGAGAAACTACAGAAAGCTCCTAAGAGCAGAGCTCAACTCTGCCATACTGACCCAAAACCTGTGAGGCTGGGAGAGGTTTTTCTAAAATCAGAAATTCACATTTTAAAGCTGCACTTTGTAGGCAATGAAGCACTTTTTACCTAGAGATCTGAAATGTCACGTCTTCCCTGCAGTGACATTTTGGTGACAAAATGCAGCTGCGCTTTGAAAGCAGTTTTTGCTTTTCACCTTGTCACTTTTCAGAACATCTGTAATACGTTGTGCTTTCAGGGGTTTGAGCTGTCTTTGGAGGATCACGCTCCTTCGCTGCTCTGGGAACAGTTTTGAAGAGCTCAGAAACCAAATGTGTTTCTTTCCTTGACTACAGCAGGAGTTAAGTTAAAAAGTGCACGTTGTTCTGGTTTTGTTCTGCATGAAACCATCCTCACCAAAGCCAGGCTGTGAGAGTAGGAGTAAAACAGTCTATGCCAGGAGGAGATGGGGTAGATCATTCCCTTGGCTGAAGGTGATAGACGCTATCTCAGGTGGGGACATTCCTCCAACTGAGAATGATAATCTATGCTGGTGTTTGGAAGTGAGGTAGAAATTTAGCCCTGTGCGAGTGACTAAAAGAGAAAGGATGTTTTTATTCTGAAGTTTATAAAGACTGCCTTGGTATCTCAGTGTTCCCTCAATCTTCACCTGGAAGCTTTCTGCACACAAAGCAATATTAGGTGCTAACAGAAAATAAAAATACACAGTATTATCCTGCAGAATAGCCTGCTGTATGCAGCAGACATGTTCTTCATGCCCAGTAAAAAGCTATGAACCAGCACTGACAATCCAGGAGGACACAAAACCAAAGCAATCATTTTTGGACAGCTGTTACATAGAATAACAAAGTGTGGAGAGATGTTAATCAGCAAATGCAAACATCAACAAAATTTATTATTTCCCAGGCCAATGCTTTCCAACTGTGACAAGTAAAGGCCTTTTTTATCACCTGGTTTTTGTAGGAGAGATAGGTGATGGCTTTGCAGAGTTATGCTGGTAATGTTTGGGCTAGAGGTAGGGGAAGGCAGGGAATTAGAATATACCCACATTGTAATTGTCATCAACCACTTTCTATCCTCTGGCACTCAAACATCTGCATCTAATTGAAGATACAACAAGAGAGATTTTTGCTCTTCTCTAATGAATACAGAATTTTTGGAAAAAAAGGGTCTTGTACCAAGGTTAGATTTTGTAATATTGGAGATGAACTATATGCTACCTTGCAATTTTACCAATACCACCGCCTGTTTCACCTGCAGTGTCCCTAACAATTTCTGGTCTAGCCCTCTACGTAGCTTTGTCAATGAATTGCATACTTGATTTTAAACTACAGCTTCCAGTTTAATCATGGACCATGTCCAGCTCTGTTCCCAGATTATGCAGAGAGCACCATGACTGTTAATGTTAGAGAGCATAAGGAAAAGCAGATGTACACTCAGCTCACACTTCTCCAAAGTAATAGGGAGAGGGCTATAACCTGAACACAGCAAAAACATCATCTAGTACAAAACACGTATTAATAAGCTCTAAGAACGTAAGAGCAGGAAAGTTACACTGCCGAGAAAAAGAGACAATAGGACAATTTTCTACCGTGTGCCAGTTTACCCGCAAAACCCATTGCCACAGGGTACCACAGGGGGCAAACCAGGGTTTGACAATGATAGGAGAAATAGAAGTTGTTGACAGTTACATAAGCTTGGATAAAAATGTCAAGGCTGATCAGCCCCCACAACTATAGTTTTGAAGCCAATTACGTCTCATGGGGTTTTATAACCTTCCCTACACACTTGCAGCTGGTCACAGAAACCTTCCAAGATGCAGAATCATGAGACGTGAATCTTTGGGCTCATCCAGGAGGGTAAGTCTGTTTTACACACCCTGTCCTTCATTTTCTGCTTCTGCAATATGGGAGGTTTTGACAACACATCTAGCAGTTAGAAGATGCTGCTGCTACCTCAGGTGTGAAACTCCAGTCCCCGTGGGGCTCTGACCCACACCAGCACAGCTGCACACAAGGGCTCAGAGCACCCAAGAAGTACAGACAACTGACATTTCACCATAGCTTTCGAAAAGCTTCTTTTTATGCAAGCAGCTTGTCTTGGCAAAGCAACTCCCGCTCACCCCTCATGAGAAAATGATGGCTCATGAAAGCACGGGTTCCCTCCCAAAACACACACTCCATTTCGTCGGGTAGCTCATGCCTCAGCTTAGACATCTTCTCCTGCAAGACCAGGAGAAGTGCATCCATGCTGGGGGAAAACAAAACTGAGGGGGTTGCCTACAGGCAGAAGAAGAGATACCTCTCCTTCGTCCCGTGGCCAAGCTTCTCCAACAAGTAGGATCCTGGACTGAGACACCTCCAGAGTGTCTCAGGTGTCTGCTCCAGAGCATTTACTGAGCAGCCCCAGCGCCTCGCCGACCTCAGCCTCAAGAGTTTTTGTCACTTCCCTGTGAATGCTTAAGGGTCCTGGTGAAGACAATTTGACAGGGAGGAACTGGCTGCTTCCAGGCAGATCTGTTTACTCGCCCCCCGTCAGCCCGGCGTGCGCGGCCGGGGCTCTCCTCGCTCGCAGAGTGACAGCCCTGTCAGGTCCCATTCATCGCGAAGCCGCCGGTTCCTCACACCTCCCCTCGCTCCCCCGCTGAACGCGGCCAGGGCTGGGGAGCTGAGGCTCTGCCCCTCAGCCGGGGCTTGGTGATTGATGCATAGCGTTAATTGCCGGCGCTCATCGCCGGATGGCGAAGCTTCGTTCCGTAAAAAGGCTTTTTAGGGTGGGAGATGCAGGTCAGGACTCCCGCACCCTGATGCTTTTAGAGACAAGCCAGCGGGGAGCCCGCACCAGCAACCTCAGCCCAACGAGTCGCTGCTGGTGGATTAAAGAGGAAAACAAGCCCAAGCGTCTCTCTTGTTAGTTCGAGCTGTTCTTACCTGGAGGGTGGAGAGAAGGACTTGCAAGCCACTGGCTTCTCGTTCTGCCATGCTGCTCCCCACTCACACTCCCTCTCTCTAGCAGCAGGTACAATGCAGCCAGACAGCCAAGCTGCCAACTTGCCTTGCTGCTGCTGCCCCTGTGCCGTTTAAGAAACGAAGAAGCTAAACACAGATCCCCAGCCACATGCACGCTGCTACCACCAATAATCACAGCAATGCAACTCTAGACCTCAGCAGGAGAGATAAATGTACCCCCCCTCCCCTCCCTCCCAGCTCTCCCACTGTGACGAGAAGATTAATTCCTATATAAAGAATCCCGGGGATTAAGTAAAGTGCTCGGGAAAGGTCTGGGTGCTTGGTGTGCGGCAGGGGGAGTGTGGGGAGGGTGGCAATAGCAACAAGAAAGCAGAAGAGCTACAAACCTCAAAGAAAGCCAGGGAGAAGGGGAGGGAGCACGCTGGCTGCCTGACAGGCATTCCCAGCTGACCTGCTGATCCGTTCCAGACCCTGCGTGGACTCCTCTCCATTTGACTCCCTTCCAGTGAAATTGGAGACCCGGGGAAGGCAGAGTGAGCGGGAGAGAGAGATGCCCTCGGTCTTAACGAGCGCTGACAACGAACGGAAGATACACCCGGCATGAGGGACAGGTGGAGCGGGTTCGCCGAGGCTCGCGGAGGGTTTTTGGCTTCCAAGCCCGGTGATTCTCCCGAGTCACAGCTGCTACGGCCAGCGGCAGTGCCCCGACGAGTGGCCACGGGGCAGGGACCGCCAACAGAAGGGCATCCCGTGGCTGCACAGCAAAGGCCAGGGGGGAAAGCCACCTCTGCAGAGGGCAGTGTGCGGGAGAATTTGCTCCGAGGGCTGCTGCAGTGGTTCACAAATGCCTTTCTCTGCCTGTAAGTATAGTAACTCCGAGCCTAGTCCACTCCCCAGTACACAAGCCAGGCTGTAGTACAGTTGTAGTTGTAGCTTGAATTCCTAGGAGGGCACGGAGTCCACTTTTAGCTTCAGCTGAATGATATCAAAGAACTTGGTAAACAAGGAGGAGCAGGTAAAGAACTTGAGTAGAGGTTTAGATGAGGATTTTCCATTTTTCAATGCGAAAATATCAATTATTCCGAAGTAAACATTTTTTTCAGGGATGCAGCTATTTCACTTCAGCTTTCTTAACACCAGAATGGCATTGTTGGTCCAGAGAGACATCACTCCTGAGTGGTTCAAAGGCTGACAGTGGAGACAATTACTTGATATGCAGAAGATGAAGGTTAGATCTTTTCTTTCTATTATGGGAACATTAATTTCAGTCTTTTACTTCTCAAAGTAAAGTCTGCATTCTAGGTAGGGTAGAAAGCTAAATGGTCATCTAGCATTTTATGATGCAAGAGGGAGAGGGGATCTGGTGTGGGACTTTTTGATCTCTCCAGTAGGAGCTTTTCCACTTTGAATGAATAACTAAGGGGTTTTGAAGCAGTAACCTGAAGGCAAAGGCCTACGGAACTCAATACCACACCAAGACATGCTAGGCAGCCAAGGTATGAAAACCTTTCTTTGCTGATGTCAATGAAGCAATCACAGACTGGAGATAAAAGTCTAATCTTTTAAGAAGCAGTTAAATTAAGAATAAAAAACTTCGCTTTTGGCCAAAGACTATTCTCATGTGATCATCATTACACCCTGCAGAACCTTCATTGATCAAGTGCTTTAGGCAAATGGTAAGGCAAATACTCCCCAGCTCAGCCCAGCAATGTGTGAACAAGTGGCACAAGCATGACATTCCTTGGTTTCTCTGTGTGCCAGGGTCCCAGGATGTCAATACCACGTTATAAAATAAACCAGATTAAAATACCTTTGCCATAATTATGGAGACACAGTAGTCCATTCAGAGAGAACGCCATGAAGACCATTGATTGATGGACAAGATGCTCTACAGACAACTAGGCATAATAAGAAGCGAAAGTCTTTGGACTCCTTTCCTATGGAAATTCAGTTTCAGAGATTTTGGTTCTCTTCAAGAAATGTTGGATTTCAATTAAGAAAAAAATCTGTCACACTTCATGAAATACCATATTTCAGATAGAGAGCTTAGAGCACTGAATTTTTGGCCATTTTGGGTAAGATCTACAGGTACTAAAAAATTGACAGTTCAGGAAATACACAGAGGGGTGTCCATCCCTCCCTTGCAAAAAGATTCATCGTAAGGGTAATGGAAACATCCAGTGCCAGTCTTAAATTCTCCAAGAGTTAACACACTTGATGAGTGACGTTGAGGCAACGCTCTGGGGTTTTTCACATCAGCAGGACTCAGTAAAATCTAATAACAGACTATATGCAAGGAGGGGAGAGAATCAAGGGAATGCAGGTACGGTGTCCTCAAATGGGCTGGGAAGGAGGAAGGTGGTTAATAGGTTTTATGAGCAGTGTCAACACACTATGTCTTTCCCAATTTAGTACACTGACAGAAAATTATTTCAGAGCTAATTAGAAGCTGTTTAAAGGAGCTCTTCCACATTGTCACTTTGTTCTCTTTCTTCTGACAATTGTACCTGTCACTAGTACTGTGTGGAACTATTAATTCCTGCTGTGTGGATTTTCAGAAGGCAGCCAGAGCTGATGGATGTGAGGAGGCAGCGGCTGCAGGCAGCCTGGATGCCCTGCATCCCCTCCCCTACTACATCACACAACCCCAGCCCCCAGCCCTCTTGCACTAGGACAGATTCATGTATATCTCACGGTGATCCTCTCTCCCTCTTGCATCATAAAATGTTAGATGGGCATTCAGCTTTCTACCCTACCTAGAACGTAACGTAGGATCCCAGCTTCCATAAGCACTTCCCAGGGCCCAATGATCTGGTTCCTCCTCTCTGTGTGAAGAAGCTTTAGAAACAATTACAGAACTTTCCCTGCAAATATGTCAGCCCAAGAGGAAGGGAACAGCAACAGCAAAGCTTGAGGGGAAAAAAAATCTCCTATGTTCTTTAAAATTTTGCAGTAGTTAGCTTGGTTGTGCCCAGAGAGTACCAGAAAGCATCGTGTAACAGAAAGTTCTGGAACTTGCATTTGATTTGAAAACAAGACACAATGAGAAGAGTTATTAACAAATGAAATGCTAATGAAAGACCCCAAAAGTGACAGTGATGTTTACATTGATGTAAGATGTACAGCAAAATGCCTTTGAAACCAGATTCCCAGCTATAGATCTCAGAGGGCTCTAATTATTCCATAGCCATTACTTCCACATTTTGTTGAATTTCCAATTTTGTTGTTTCTAAGAATAAGAGGTCCCCCACCTCAACACACAGAGGTTGAATAAATTAGGAAGCCTACACAGAAATAAATGCCAGAAGTAAAGCATACAGATTCTCCCTTTCCATTCACATTATACTGCCAACCCAGTTTGAAGATTAGCTTGTTAGTTTATATTGATGTTACTGTTGTTTCCCCTGTGCCCTTAGGTTTATGTGATCCTTAAACAAAATGAAAATTAAACTCATGGCTCCAGCTTCCTACAAGAGCCAGAGTTAATGTTCTTGTGGGGAGGACAGATGGGATTAGAGACACAGAGGCAGGACCTCTGGACTCTCTGCAGGTGCTGCACAAGCTCAGACCAGTAATTTTCTTTTCTTGTGCTCCAGGGCTCAGACACAAAAACAAGTTAGAGGTGTCATCTGATCTCTGGTAAATATGCGTACATACTTTTAGCCCATAGCAAAGGGAAGATAATTCAGGATCATTTTACCTGCATTAAAAGAGCACTCAGTCCAATTATTTCACATTTTATGAGCATATGCAGAAACCATTATCATGGATCAGCTGACACTAAGTAATATACTAACAGCAGAAACTTGTTCCTGTTTCTAAACCTCTGTTTTCCCTACTTGTGAAATTTTGAAATTTTCCTTATGGAGATGTAGTACAGCCATAAAATTTGCAAGCCTTCATCCAGAAACAATATACAGAAGAAAAAAAAAATAATTCAGCTATAGCATTGCATTAAAATGATATAAAGTTAAAAACCTCTTTGGATGAGATAATCTGGAAATTTTCCTTGTGAACAAAGTGATGAGAGAAAGAGAGAAGTCCTCTGCCAGGTACCTAGCAACCATAGCAGCACTGATTGCTAAATTAAAAGTGGGAAGCCCCTACAAGAATTTAATATATTTAAATAAAATTGTCCTGTATTATTTTCATTGAGTCTGTCACCTCCAAACCATAATTCAGCCTGTTCTTACCCATCTGAAACCCCACTGAATCACATTTCAAAGTAATTTACAGGCTAAAGAAAATTAGCCCGAAGAAGACTGGAACACAGCAAATGTAGGACCAGAATCAATATCATCAAAATAAAGTGACCAGCCACATGCCAAGCTTCACATTTCCTGTCTAGAGACTGTATCAACGAACTGCAGAACTCATTCAATTTTTGGACATTAGCATTAAATGGAATCCAAATAACGGAAATCAGCTTGGAAACCTGTGATTAACCTGAGGATATTTTCCTTCTGATTCTCAAAAAATTGACACCGGTTTTGCACTCTCATTGCACACCTGGTTTCTAATAGGATTATTTCCATTTTTAAACCAGTGAGATAGATAAGAGGAGAGTTGGGTTCCATTAAAAATGGGAAGAAAAAAAATAGTCTAATTGGATAAATTATTCATTCCAAAGCCAGACTGAGTTTTATGAAATGCAACTGAAATATCACTGTGTAAAATACCCAGTTAACTGTCCATGTTTCATTTATATTAAATAGAGGAATGAGTTCCCCTGACAAAATTACATGTAGCTAAGAAATGTATATATTTTAATATGGGAATATAGCTTTTTCTATTTGGGTACTCTTTTCTCTAAAAAACCCTTCATTTTCATTGGCTTTCATTCAAGTGCAATACTTATTGTAAGTGATTGACAAAACAAAATTAATGTATATGAATGTGGAGAAGAGATGATCTTCCATCTGTGAATGTCTACCTAGAGGTTTACCCGTCAGAGTAACATCACACACCCCGAAATAATTTACACTTCTACAGCAAATGTGTTCTACAGTGAAATGGTTAAAATGGGAGTGAAAACACAAGTCATGACACTGAAATTGATTTTCAGATGGTGCTGGAAGTGACCCAAGTCTCTTGCAGCCACTGGACGGGAAGTTAATATCTTCTGGATCAGAAACAGACCACTGGAAACTGCTGGTGTTACACTGGTTTAATATGAGGCTGGTACTGTTGAGTGCCTGAGGCAGAGAGGAGAACAGGCAGGTTTAATCAGAGCTTTGTTTCTCTGGAGACTTCCCTCTCCATCCTGCCTTTCATTTTGTCACTGTACAGCAGAATAGCCTGGGGAGCATCGGCTGGGGGGCAAACTACAGCCCATATTTACAGCAGCATGACGACCAAGGATATAGGATACGCAAGACCACGGGGCCAGTTTTTCAGAGGCTACTGTGGATACGTGGTATGCTGTGTCAGGATATGACACAGGATATTTTCTTGCATCACTCTTCTTTCTAACTGGTGCTGATGTGCTCTTATAGGTGTGCCCAATTCTTTGTCTCCAGGACCCTAAAACTTACACCAATTATAAAGGCATTAATAGAATCAAATAGAGAAACCTGCTCTGCTGCAATAACATGTTAACCCAGGCTTGAAAACACACCCTGCATTTGCAGCCGAGGATCAAATAGCATTCACATCACTTCCACACACTTTGGATCTCTTTTGGAATAACAATGGACAATATTTTGGCAAATCAAACTTTGAGCTGTTGATCAATTCAGCCACGAACTGTTTCATAAACTGGGAACAGAGGCATCCTGGCTCAGTGCCATGCTGTTTTTTCTTTCATGTAAGAAGAAAAATTTAAGAAGAAAAATTCATTTGTCTAGTAAAATGTATGTTTCTTACACCTTGACAGATTGTCAAGTATTCTGATATACATTTTGCTGGGCTCTTCTTTAAATCTAGTTTATGAAAAGCCAGACATATATTAAATATACATACACAACTTATCTTGAGAAAGATGTATTTAACCACTTGACTGCTGCCAGATGTTTCCACTTTGTCCCTACGGAGCCCCTCGCTGTGTTGTTCAATGCCTCAGATACAGCAGGCAGACAATACTTGTTCTTCTACTGAATTCTACAAGAATGCCCAAGTCAGATCTACCTATTGTGTTACTGATTGCTCCCGGTCCATCGAGGGAGGAGACACCTGCTATGCCGGTGAATCTGTGAGATACAAGCAGGTAGAGTCCCTTGCTGGGCAGCTGAATCTTCCGGCTGCTGATAGAGCACACACAGTGTGGGGCTGACTATCCCACCTCCGGCCAAATAGCCCATAATGCCACTCTCTTGTTGAAGGACAACAGTAGGGATGTGCTGAAGAAGCAGGAGAGGAGGATGAAATAATAGCGAAATAGTTAAATTAACAGTGTTGATGCTTTAATCCTCTTTGTCAGGTCCCCGGACAGCAGTGCAAGGCAAAGGCCCCTTGTTCTGATACTTACAGCTCAGTAAATGTTTCTGCTGGACAAAACATCCTCACCATTTTCCCGCAGACATAACTATGTCAAGATTTTCGATTGCTTATAAAAGGAAACCATTCTTTTTCCTCCCCTGACAACCACATTCTCCTTTTCTTTGTCACTTGTGTCATCGATTTTGTCTGCTTAAAATGTCTCTATTCTAATTTAAAAGTATGTAGCACCCACATTGCAAAAACGTGGGCACAGACATAAGTGCAAGATGAGGAAGAATCTGTTTTGTTGAATTTTAAGGAAATGGTCAGATGCAGCAGTACACAAAGGTGCCAATTAGCTGAACAAATTGTATTATGTCTGTCTTTTCTGTTTGTCTCACATTTAGCGTCTCTGACACACAGAGCAATATTTAGCATGCAAAGGTGCCAGAAAAGGAGGTGGCTCTGAAAGAGTAAGAAACAAAGAAAAAGGAGACAACTCAACCCAAATGAGCGATCTTGTGGGTTAAGAATTTTAACAAGTCCAGCAATTGGACGAGAATGTGGAATGTTGGACTTTTATAGGAGATGCCATCTCAGGACATGGAGAATTAATTCCAAAAGGGATTCCCCACCCCAGTTATTGTAGAAACCTATCTGGGTTTGTAGACTATCCACCTTCCTCTTGTTTCGCTTTGATTGGCACAGGCTTCAAAAATGAATGAGTATCAGTCATCTTCTAGTTCAATACAGAGCTGAACTGGGTGAGCAAGAGCACCCATAAAAACACAAAAAGAAAAAAAAAACCCAAAATGCAGGAGGGGCTGGCTTCCACAAATCACTGAAGTCTGGTAATGTTACACTGTTAGCTCATATTTAGTGCTATGCAAATTAGCTTGGCTAAGGCAATGGCTGAAGAGCATTTTCAAAGGATTTTGAAAGAGGAATCACCAAAGGAAATAAGACAACATTTTTGACCACTAGACCTCTAAACTTGACCTTCACAATAGTAACAAATGCTGTGACCCCCTATAAGTTTGTAAGCACTTTATCCCATGCAATCAATTTTTCCAGCAACAGTAGTCTAACTGAACTTTATTAATTGTATTTGACAATCAATACTGAATGACTTTCTCTACCCTCCTACCTCGATGCATCAGAAGCCATCGGAGTGTCTGCTCTCTAAGTCTAATTTACAAACAGACAAACTCCCAGAAAAATTCCTGCTTTATCCCTGTCTCATGAGGCAACAATGATAAAGACAATGATGGTGGGAGAACTCTTATCTTGTTTCCCCTAGGTCCATCAGGTCTAGCTTTCTCTAAAGCTGGAGTTGAATTTTCCAAGTCTGGAGGAGCCTCAGTGCATATACTGAGATTTGGCTAGGACTGAATCTGAGTAATAGTTTGTGACCTAAGAAACTTAGCAGTGCTTGGAGGCCTTGGAAGCAGGCTGTCATCATCCAGGGCTGCATGAGAAACACAGCTGGAACTGAGGATGGCCCATTATTTACAATCCTGCATCATTAAAATCCTCCCCATCCTGAATGATGAATGGTTCGCTTGCGAATAGGAACACAACAAAATGTGAAATGCAGGGAAATTTGCACTGCGGGGAAGGAAATCATCTCAGAGACAGAAAAACAGTAAGACTGAGGGACAGCATTTGTCTACATTTTGCTTTGACTGATTGAAAGCAGGCAGGGTTCCCAGACACTTGGCTCTGGAAGCAATTTAAGATGATCTCTTAGGAGGATAGATCCTTCTGATTTTCCTCCACTCCATAGTAGTCAGAAATACATTCCACCTCTTAGCCCTTTGGTTGTGCAGAAAAGTGGCTTCTTGTAAACACTCCGGGAAGGAAGCGGTTCAAAAGAGCTGGCCCAGTTTCCCACATCCATGAACCTGATGGAAACACTAGCTACTAACATACCATATTATGCCCACAGATCCTGTCTGTGATTCCAGGCTCTGCCTTCTCTCCCCATCACTGGGCTTTTTTCCTTGCCTCTCATTTCTTCTGCCTCCCTGGAGAAGATGACTCCCTTTTGCAGACCTGCTAAAGAAGATGGCTCGATACAATTTCGGAAGAGTCCTCTTGTCAAAGTGCAAACCCTGAGGAAATCATCCTGGGCAAAAGCTGTATCTGGAAGCAATAGAGTTACTGAAGCTTGGCTTCCTATTGCATGCAGTTTCACAGTTGATCAGCTGTGTCTGAGAGCACAAGCTTTCCAACTGAAGTGACTGGGGAAATCTTTTTCACACCTTCCTGGCCTCCAGAGTCTACTAGAAAAGTCTTTTCCTCATCAGTGGCACATAGTGCATGTCTCACTTATACCCAGCCACCTATTTTCACAAAAATTCTAGGACCTGGATGATCTTTGGGATTCCTGCTTCTCTGTAAAACTCATTTTGAAGTAGGCCAATGAGTTCCTAAGCTTTTAGGGTGGGATGAATAAACCCAGAAAGGGCAGGATTGTATCAACTGTGCTTCCAAAGAAAACTAAACCAAAGAAGAGCTATTAGAAGAACAATCACTCAATGCCATTTTCACATAATCTCTGAATACATCAATAATGTGTGACCTACTGGTGCAGGTACGTTACAAGCCCTTCCTGCAGACACTTATGGTGGTTGCTATGAACATGACATAATTGCTAACAATCCCCAGACTAGTCCTCTTGTTCAAGCTGTGGCAGCTCATCCTTTTAGCCGTGGATGTGCCTGGTACATTCCCTGGTGTGCCTATCAATAGCACTTGACATGTGCAAAATGCAGTAAATATTAATCCATCAAGTCTCACAACTCCCTCTTGGGGAGTCAGGCAATTGGGTTTTTTCCAGCTTACACTTTGTGAAGCCGAGGAGGAGTCTCTCAAGGACACGCACAGCATCAGTGATGCAGGCAGGGGAAGAATACAGGTCACATTACCCCCGGTGCCAACATGGGAAAGGTCAAAGCAGCGATACCTGGGATGGAAATTTAAAAAATGTGTCATCTATTCAGTTGTTGAATTTTTCTCCTCAAAGTCAAAGAGACTGTGACCGGGCGCACATTTAAAGCAGGCAGCCCTTATTACTGATGCCTGAGTGTTCATCCAAACATCTGCACCCTTTTGTCCTTTGGGTAGCATTTGGTGAGCCTTTGTTTTGTCCCAGCAAGCTTGCACGTGGATCTGCCTTGTTCTGAAGACAGGCTCAGTGAAACTGTGAGATTTTTGACTCATTTGTAATGAAAACTTGCCTCAAAGGCCAGCTTCAATTAAAAGTGGCTGCGGAGGTTCATATCTCCACCTTTCTTACTGCAATGTGGAGCCCAGTGTTGAGTATTCCAGGACCCATCCCTGGGGCTGCTGGTGGGACAGTTCTGGCATCTGTAAGAACTTGGCGTCTCAGATAGAAGTCAAGACCTTGTGAATACAGACTTGTCCTGGGGGAAGCGGGCAAACAAATACACAGCCAGGCAGAGCCATGTGAAACAAACTGCCTCTCAACTTCATTATCATAAGTGTTTCTTGTTCAGCTCATTACATGAACCCAGTTCTCCATGTATTTCCTCCAGCATTTGTTAGGGGAGGGGAGCTCCATGGCCTGACATACTCACTTTGCCTCCCTCCTCCAACTGAAAACTCTTCAATCACTGCCGACTCTTTTACAGGAAAAACCTTCGTTTCATTAAAATTTAATTATTGGTTTAATTAAAATAGGCAAGCAGCAGTGTGAGATGTGTATGTTTTTTTATGGCTGAAGGAGATTGTAAAGTCCTCATTCATTTCCCAAAGTAGCTTCCGCAAAAAATTGGGCTGCCTTTTTATAGGCCAATTCTCAATGCTGCTTTCAGATGGATCCCCCAGCCATTCATATAGATTAATTCGGGCAGTGAATCAGATCCTGCTCATTGGCTGCCTTTCAGAACATACTGACGATGCCCCGGGAGCCCTGCGGTAGAGTCCTGAGAGCTGACGGGACTCTCCAAATGATTAATTAATCCTCATCCAGGAATTTTTCAGTTCTGTCTTAATTTATTCACACTGCAAAACAAATTTACTCTTGGTGAAATGGGCCAGATTGACAAACCTTGTGTGACTGACAATTGCTCTGTTATTCCCACAGGAAGTGTGAACAGGGCAAGGTTCTCCTACGCTGGTGAAAATTGTGCTGTGACACAGGAGACAATCTCAAAGGATGCTCAGACCCTAGTTTCTCTGCTAAAGCTGATAGCTGGAGGGGTAGCCCAGTGTCAGGCAACCTTTAGCCCCAGCAAGACTTAGAGGCAAGACCCTGACTATTTTTTAGAAAGACAAAAATACATTGGTGCCTGTCTCTTCTCTCAATGGCTGCTTCAGCATCCCAGTCCCTTTACCCAGCATCTCGGAAATAAAAGCCGATACACAGTGGGAAATCAGCACAAAGCAGACAACACAAAAACTTGGCTCAGGTCACCATATGAAGAGGTCTCCAGCTGTCCCATGGAAAAGGTAGGGAAAGGACAGTTACACACTGCAGCGGGTAGAGGTATTTGTAGTGGTAGAGACAGCACCACATAAAGACTAGCATGAGGTCCTAATGCAGGCGTGGTTTCCCTGAGAACCAAGTCCATTAGTTGCTAATGATTTTCAAGTAGTTAAAGTGGATTTGACCTCACAACAGACATGAATCTTTAGAGTCTCCTAAATCCCCAAACCATCTGGTTGTTGGACTTTTTTTAATCACTCTTCTCTTTGCACCAGTGAATTGAGTTTCAAAGAGCTGTGTAGCTCTTTGTAAATGCTGGTTACAAAATGATCACAACAAAAAGGGGACTATTGAAACTTTCAAATATTTTCAGCTCATGCTTCTAGGCAATGCTGGGCTGCCTTCCCAGGATTTTGCAATCTTCAGATCTCTTAGGCCATAGTCCAGAAAGAAATGAGAGAAGTAGCCTTTCATTTAGAAGTAACCCTCCAGACACTTTTGCAAGTACCTGCAATGACCTTCATTTCCCCAACCCTCGCCAGCAACACTAGCTCAAAATGCAAGTAAAGTGCAGGGCTGGGAACAGAGTGTGCTGTTTCAAAAGGCTTTTATAACTCTTTTGTACTTGTTGGAAATCTACTCTCATCATTTTTCATTTTAAACATCTTCCTATATATGCCTGGAGGTTGGGGATCTCTTTTCATAACAAAAAGTATAGATCGATCTGTGGGTAGAAGTTTAATTTTCAACATTATCACTGAGTAACATTGGCAGTTTGGCAGTGCTTGAAAAAATCAGGTAGCAACGCTGGTACCCCTATATCTTTCTCCTACAGGTAAGACTATTGTGTGGTGGTGAAATGGAAGGATTTCTGCCTTCTTTTTTTCTCCACATGGCTTGACTGAGCAATACCTCATTAACTTCTTGTTGATGCTACCTGGCTCCATGGATCCTCTTCATAGAATCACAGAATTGTTTAGGTTGGAAGGGACCTTTAAGATAATCGAGTCCAACCATCAGCCTAACACTGACAAAAACTATCACTAAACTATGTCGATAAAAACTCAGAGTTATTAACATCATAAAACCCAGCTACAGTTTAGAAAACCTCAGAGCCACAGATTAGCCACAGGTTGAAAGAAAAGACTACTTGGAGTATCGGATAGGGTTTCTTACTGGCATACGTGCAGAAGAAACAATGCTAGGCTGGACAGACTTTTGGTCTGAACAAGTAGAGCCATAGATGTTCTTGTGCTGTTATGTTCAATCTCTTTAGGCTCTCTTGTCTTCATCAATAACATTAGACTCGCATCACAAGGGCTTGTGAGGCTTTGCAACTTTGAGCTCCGCAGCTGAAAGGAGCCATATAAGTGTAAACAAAATTGTATATTATTGAGGAATGCTGCTGTAATAAACAGTCTCTATTACCAACTGTCCAGCTGTAATATTTGTGTTTATGTCAGCACTTAAAAATCATTGATCTGCAATAAAGTTGGTGTGGGGAAAAGAATCTGATCCAAAGGTCAGAGATGAGAAATGTAATTTTCTCCATCAGAGCCTGAGAGAGCAAGGCTGGAGAGCTGCTGCCCAGAGCTCAGCCAGGGAAACGGTGGCTGCATAATGTTTCATTGTTGCTCCCTTCCCCAATCCTAGAACAGCACTCGGGGAGATGACCCAAGATCAAAGATGCTTGCAGCAGCAGTCTGGTTGCAAAACTAATCATCGTTAGTCAACTCTGACTGCCAGATTGCAGGTAACCACCCACTGTGGTATGCTACTGTGCCAGGGCCACACAGGCACTTTTCAAAGCCAGAGTGAGCTTCCCCATATCCCTGTGTGTGGCAGCAGCAGGGTGAGCTCGGTGGGTGCCTCCTAACAGGTTTTGCTCCAAACAGAGCCTTTCGAACTAGGAGCTGCCTCATTTCATTTTATCTGGGAACAGGAGAGTTGCTGAACAACAGGTATTACGGAGAGCAATAGCCCAGATGGAGCCTGCCCAGGGGACACACTACTGAACGTACACTAACGTAAAACTCTGCTCCTTAGTACCTGAGTGCAGTGTCTTGCACACTTTATCCCCTGAATATGTTTCTCTTCCCAGAGGCAGACCCATTATCTTCTCTTAAGAGAAACCTGAAAATCACTTCCTTGGGCAGCTCTTGATGTGCTCCCTTGCCTGTGAGCAGCAGTGGCCATCCTGCCTCTCCAAATTGACTGGGATTCTCCTTTCTCCCATCTCCTGCAAGGCAGCTTCACTGCTTGACTTCCCTTCTGTCAGTGAGCGACCCAGGAATCTGGTCCTTTGACTCCCTGTCACCATATATCCCAACCGCCCACTCAGTATGAATATCTGTGTCCTCCTATCCCACAAGTGACCTGGGATCACCCATGCTATTCACTGTCTTCCTGCTATGTCCCTTTTCAGCTCCTTCCTTCTCTCTCTTTCCCCAGCCTTGTTCTTGAAGGCCTTACAGCTACCTAGGAGGGATACCACCTCCCAGTAGCTGGGCACTCTGGAAATGGGATTTCTGGAGCACCACATCTTGAATGATAAAGCAATGGTAAAACAGCACAATATCATCACCTGCCAGCTCCTTCCTTTAATCCTCCTGAGTCTGCACATCCATAATTGGGGACTTGTCTCTACCACCTAGGGCACTTGGCAGCCCGCAGCTCTCCTCCCCAGGAGCGAGATTTGTCATCAGATTAAAGCCCATTTCATGTTCCCCTCACTCAGGTCTCTGTCATGCTCACTGCTCCCCCTGATGTTTATCTGTGATCGGCTGACTCATTTCCACATAAAGAGCTGACATTTCCTTCTCAAATCCAGCACAGGGGTCATTGGTTGCTATGTTAGAGGGAAAAAATACAATGAAGAGATTTTTCTAATCACTGCATCAGATTACAAAAGAATGTAAATCACGGAGCAGTGTTTTTTTGTTAAAAGCGGGAGCAAAGTTACTTCAGGTAGTTCTCAAGAGCATTTTGATATTTCACACGATACACCTACATGCAGAAGCTCACATGCATTCACACACACGGACGCTCTGCAGCACATCACAGCTGTCACTGAGATCACTAGAAGTTCATCGTGGCATGGGGGAAGGTGCTCTGATGTTGAGGAGCACCTCCATCCTGTGCTGCACCCCAGACCTCCCACCTGATCTCCATAGGGTCACGACTTGCCCTGTGTCTCTTTCTGCCATTTCTTAAACTGGGATAATGTCCAGTCTGTACTCTGATGAGTGTGTGAAAAATACAGCAAGTAAGAGGAAGCACAGAAGTCAGAAAAGCAGATATGGGACATATTACCATAAAATGACTAACAATGAGTTAAGACCAGATTTATCTGCATGTCTTATAACATGGTTATTCACAGAAACATCACTGCAGACTTATAAAAAGGGCATCTGATGTGTTTAGCCTTAGTTTTGTACTCTATTCCTAATGAAGGTGAGATGGTTCAAGGGAAGAGGGGAAGGGAACAAACCAAAAAAAGTATACAGCAAAATCATTTCTCTTTTGGGGACAAGTGTTGCAGGGGGCAGGAAGGAGGACAGAAGTTGTCCTCACCTGGAGCATCCAGCAAAAGCATTAAAGGTGTCACAGGCACTGCCTGCAACGCTTTGCAATGAAGGTGGAGAATATATTTTGTATTTCTCGCTCTTTTCTGGGATTTTTGGAGAACCTTCTACCAGGCACATACTGAAGTCCTGCCTCAGAAAAAGAATGATGAATTGGCAGCATTTAAACGTGACCTGAAGCCCACTGAAATGCTCCAGAGGAGTCTTCACACAGCCCTGCTCCAGCCCTTTGTGTCTTGAATGAAGATACAGTGGGGGCAGAGGAGGGGACAGATATGAATCCCTTCTCCGCTGGCCAGCAAACTGCCACCCAAATCAGGCAGCACACTCAAGGAAAGAAAAAAAAAAAAAAAACCTGGAGCCCATAATCATTTTATGATTCTAATTTAAGTTTTATGAACATGTTTTGAGCTCTCCTAGTCAGACTCTGGTATTGATCTTTTCAGTATTGTTAACTCATAACCAGACCATATTTGAAGACATAAACTTTAAGAGGGATAATAAAGAAGAGCCAGACTGCACTGGCTTTATTCTCAGCACAGGGACTGGGAGCTGTAAATCCTGCTGGAATCGGTGAAATTATGCAAGTGGAGATTAACTCCTGGCTGTGTCAATTTTAGAGATATTGGGCACCAATGACATCAGTCTTTATTTCTAGTTGAAAGTGGAATTGTCTTGGGATATAAAGCAATGGTAGTGTAAGGAGCTAAACAAGGGAAGAGAGACCACTGACTTCTCTCTGTCTGCATGCTTTTGAGAGATTGGCCAAATTTCAGTATTTTGCCCTGCTTCTGGACCAGATGCAGACCCTCCCAAACTGATTCATTGCTTAGATTTAGGTTCTTGCTTCCAACTCTATTCAAGATTTGAGCTAAGCAGGAGCATTTAGACCTTGCAAATGGTGTTATTCTTTAGCGAGCGAGCTGACCCCGAGCACTAGCACAGGGTGATGGATATCCTGGCTTCGTTGTACTGCATCTCTGCTCTGCGTTTCAGGTCAGGGAGGTTCATACAGCTTGCTCCGTGCTTCTGACTGATGGATAACATGAAAAGCCTAAATAACAATGTTCATGGGCTTTTTTCTCTCCATGGTAACAATATAAGAAGGACAGTTTTCCAGCCTCTGGCTGCTTCTGAAGAAAAAGGAACATGAAAATATATCATAGGTTTTCTTTGTTAAATGGATCCTAATCAAATGAAGTGGGGAGAGGCATTGCTTTCTGCCCTGTGTATGCAAGGTGTGAAAGGTGTCCTCAACTTGAGCATCAGGCTGAAAAATCTTGAGGCGAAACTTGTTCAGTTCCTCTGAGGTCTAACCTGGTATTTGAATTTACAGGGCAGGCCAGTAAGCTGTCAAGTTTAAGTGTGAATCTGCATGGGCTTGCAGACAGACTTAGTGGTCCTTGTGCAAACCTTACCGCGCAGCTGGGAATTACACATTGAATATCACAAATGGTGATGGCAAAGACTCAAAAACTCCATGACCCCTTTTGTTAAAAATGATCCACACCTCTCAGTTTTCAGTTCTGAGCAATGCCCTGAAAGAGGTGAATTGTTGTAACTTCAAATTTTGTTGCAAACACTTGAAATAGCACAACACTGCCCCTCTCAGCATCTCCAATCCCCCCAACACCCAGCATTTCTCCAAGCTTGTCAATTGTTGGAATTGTTGGAATGCATGCCACAGCCCTAATTCTGCATTTTCCATTACTATCTCATGCCAGTTGGAATTAAAACAAAAGGGGGATCTTCAAAAAAATAAAAGGCTGTGAGGTTGGTCCTGCCAACAGCTTGGAGGGAACTCAGCAAAGAGCAACTGGAATGATTAGGGAACTCAAGGCAGTGACTTTTGAGGCAAGATTAACGTTGCTAAAAATAGCCCGCATGGGTAACTAATGACTAGGAGGATCTCTGATAAAAGTCACTGGGTATCTAAACATATAACTAATCAAGGATGGAGTTAAATTATTTAGAATGCCCAAAGGGCAACTATTGGAGTGCTCAATGAGGAGCGATGGAATTAGATCAGGAGAGTATGGGAAGGAAAATGGGGACATCACCTCCTCTCTCCCTATGATGGAGCTCTGTTTAACTAGGATTTGAACTAAAATGTACTGCAGTCACTGGAGATTTCACTCCAGAATGGTGGTACCCGCTGCAAGAAGGTGCCAACTATAATTTACAATTACCTTGTCAGGGTTTTCTTTAGAGGCACATGTAATCCAGGGCATTGGACCGGGAATCCCTCTTTTTCCCCTCAGTAGGAGCCAGATCCTGCTCTCCATCCAGAAGCAGCAGCTCACTGCAGCCAGCAGAGGTACAGCCAGAAGGGATCATTACAGATGTTTGGTCTGACCCAGTGTGTGACACATGGCCCTTCCGTGCTGCATCTGCTTCATTAGGTAAGACAGGCACATATCGTTGGACAGAACAAATGCTGTATTTGTTGCTACTCTTTTCAGTGTGTGGCCTTGGAGTTACCATGGTATCAGCACAAAAATACTACTACAATTTGACTCAGAGAGAGATTTGCTTGTTCCTTCTTCAGTCGTTTCTCCCCATCCTTTAGCCAGCCTCTCTCTGTGGAGCTCATCTGCACATCTCTCTGCAAGGCAATTGCCTTCCCTCTTGTATCAAGATGAATTCTGTGGTTTCCTTTCACTGTTGGGGTATTACCAGACAAGGACTATGTGTATATGTTGAGAAAATCATATCAAGCTACTCTACTGTCTTTCCAGGCTAAGATACTAGGTGCTTAAGAAAACACAGTAGCTATGCTGTATTTTGGCTTTCTAAGGTTTCAGCAGTGGTTGCTCATGATAAATTAAGGAAACATACTCATATTTTCTGTGAAGAGCTCTTTGAAAAGCCACATCCAGAATAATAAATGGTTCACTGTTAGGCTAGCAGAGTATGTCTCATGGAGAATTTACTTGGTGCCTCCTAGTTCTAGTTCTGCTCAACATTTTCATTAGTAACCAGAATGATAAAATGGAAAATAAACTTATTAAATTTGGTCACAACACTCTACTCAGAGCAACTAAAATCACACCAGAGGACAGGTTTAAAATTCTGCACAGAAGAGATGAGCAAGGATGTCAATAAAATAATTACAGAGTGGAGACAACTGGTTAAATAAGTGTATAAAAGGGGATCTAGAGTTACCATTAAGCTGAACAAGAGCCAAAAATGTCACACTGCTGAGAAAGGGGCAAACCACGTTGGGATAAATAAACAGCAGTAAGACCTGAGAAGTGCATAAAGTCAGCTTTTTGTTGACTTTGGGCTGGTGTGAGCTCAGCTGGGAACTGCAGCCCATTACAGGCACCACACAGCAGAGGAGTGGACCAGCTAGAAAGATGCTGGAGGAGAGTGATGGGACAACATCCAAGGTTTGGAGAACATGATGAACAAGGAACCAGTGAAGGAAATGGCGGTTTGATTTACAGAAGACAAGACGGGAAGGAGGGGAAGAGAAAGAAAAACCTACTGTCATGCATAAAGGCTGCAGCAAAGAAGGGAATAATCTCTGAGTCTGGTGCAGAAAGGACAAGAAATAACAAATTAAATTGCACCAGGAGCAGATACTCTGGTAAAGCAAGTGATGAGAAGACTGATGAAACACTGAAATAAACTGTGACAAGACTGCAGCATCCAGTGTGGCCAGTGTTTAAGAACTGGCTACACAAACATCTGACAAACGCTGTATAGTACAGTCAACCCTGGCTTGAAATAGGCAGATGAGCTGTGCAGTTCCTTCAAGGTCCTGTGGCCAGACACCCATCCCCTCCCACATTGCTTATGCTACCAGTGTTTGTCATCATCACAGCCTTGGCACCCCGAGTAACTCCGCATGGTTGTAACCTTCATCTGTGCTCGAGACTCATGTGCTGGCTTCTCTTCAGCTCACAGGGAGGTGACATTGGAGCTCAGTCAGGAGTTTTTGGGATGCTGTTTGTTTTATGTGCACTAAGGCCATATTTATTTTATGTCATCTGACAGCTGTTTTAGACCATTTCACTCTCTGCTGGAAGCATGATAAGGTCTGAAATGTGGGTTGTAAATAGCTGGGCAAACTGCACATTTAAGTCTAATTTTATGTGTAGCATCTTTTATTAATGTTGCAACATTTATTGTGTATTTTAAGTCATCATTGATTTTTATTAAAAAAAGATACTTTTATTGTATGTGTATGCTATGCTGCCAGCAAAATAAAATATTATGTTTTCCCCACCTCAGTATGAATTCTCATTAATCTTCCCTAAGTGCAGGAGAAAGTGAGTGCTTTCTCCATCCAAGACAGCATCAACGCTTAAGGTCTTTGACTGAGACATCGTCATGTATTCATTTCACCTGGATACAAAAGGGCTGCTTAATTGCATAAACCAGCATGTGTAAGGTGGGGGCTGAGGAAACAAAACACTCCCCTGTGACTTATTACATCTGGGACTGATTAGCTCTCTTATTCTATAATTAAGATTCAGAGAGGAGGCATAAAATATCCAGCAAGGACAATGAAAGCTTTTTGAGGTGTATGCAGAGGTGTGGGTAGGGCCAGCACAAGAAGATGAAAGTGCATTTTGCACTCAGTCTCCAGTTGCTTTTTTAGTCAAGCTGTATTGGGTCTTACCAATAACATGAAGGTTTACCAGCAGTGCGTGCCAAAGAGATCCTAGACCCCCCAGAAGCCTCATTCATTAAATGCTTTGCTACCTAACGTAAGTAAATGACTAATGGGTACAATGATTTTTGTTTGATTTTCAGCTGTATCAGGTAACACAGCTTTGTGTTAATTGAAAGCTTGAATCTGACCTTGCATTAGCTGGGGAGCAGACTCTAAGGATATGATTGCTCATTAGTCTGGAATACAGGTAAACTAGATCCCAGATGGCTTTGGTTCTGGGCATTTCAATAAGACACCTGCAAGCGCTGGCTACAGTAATAACAAAGCCACACCAGCAGAGTTAATGCAAACACGGTACAACTATAAATGTATAAGTGCTATAACAACTGAACATAGAGTATGATAATGTATACACTTAAGGAAATGAATATGCAAAGTAGATATATGATACATAAAAAAACCCCCCATATTTAAAGCTAGAGGTCTCCAAAGCTCTTTCCCCCAAGATGCTACCTTCAGCAGCAGGGGATCATCTTGTCATGCCACACAAAGAAGTTTGTGAGCACATGAAAGAAAGAACTGCCTGCTGGCAGGTTTTCCATGTCAGAGCATTACTTTGATTTTAATGATAAAGAGGGCTCATTTACCAGTTCATCTTTTACCATGCAGGTGTGAAAAAACCCAAGTGCTAGTTTCAGGTACCTGTTCAGACAGGTGAGCCTGCAAAGGGAGGCCACCTGGCCCAGCTTCATCCAACCCTTTGTGGCCACAACCACCTCCATTAGCATCACCTCATCGAGAGGGTGGCTGCTGAAAGTGCTGGCAGTACCAGGATGGGTCTGCTTGTGTGGGCCTGGCTGGAAACTTCAGGTCTATGAGAAAACCACTTCCCAGAAAAACTTCCTCAAAAAAAGTGGCTCCTTTCCAAGCTTACCTTCACCCATGTACAAGCCAGCGCTTAGGGAGCATCCATAGTGGAGGGAAAGGTGCTGGTCCAGCTGCTGCCAAATACTCCACAGAAGCAAAGCCCACCCTCCCCACAGGTTTTAAGGCTCAATGGCTTTTTAGTCCTTTTCTAGTCATCACAATTAAGGCCCTGTAATCAGCTGCATCGACACCGCAATCAGCCCCAGCAATCAGCCTCCTGCCTCTGACGCTGATGAATGCCGGGAAGGTGCCAGGGAGTCAAGAGGCTAATTGACCACTTTGTTAAAAAACAACAAAAAGAGGAGGGGATAGAAGTGCATTTATGCCCCCAGATTTTGGGGACCCAGGAAGGAGACTGGTACCTTGCTGAGACCTCCAAAGCTAGTCTGAATTTGCCAGCTCTTTCATATTTGTTGTGAACAAGGGCCGTAGAAGTGTGCTGGCTCGTGTCACCCAAGAGATCGATCTAATCTAACTCTGCATGAGCCTGAAATCAGGGGGGACTGCTGCCTGGGTTGCTCCAGGATGATAAGTGCATGTTGCTGAACTATATCAAAATTGCTATCAGCACTATCTTCGATCCACTGTTTGCCAGAGGAACCATCCCAAGCATTCCATTAATGGACAACCCTTTCTTTCTCTCTGGCAGGTTAGGTTTGACAAAGTAAAAGTTGGATTGCTGAGCTCTTGTTAAAAATTTATTATATGTATTTTCATGGTCCTTAAAGTCCAAGACATGAACTAGGTCTCTGCTTTGTATCAAAAAGAGAAAGCAGTCCTAAAATGAAGGCATTTTGCATATGAACCACACTATCTTCTCCAAGTTACTCTTCATTTTACCCACTTTTAACACACCAAGCTCACTGCTGGCTATTTCTTTGACCAAGGCTCCATGGCGGAGGCAGACAGGAGGTAGCTGAGAGGCAGAAGGGCTATGCTTCTGTTGTATTTCATCCAGGCCACGGCTGGAAATTGGCGGTGTTCCTGCCTGAGGAATCATCTCCACCTAGGAAATCACCTTTGAAAGGAAAGATTTGCTCTTGTGTTTCAGATACATCACTTGCTTTGTTTATTGACCCATTAATTATTGGTCTATGTCTTCTGACGGTCAGGGCAGAGCAGCATACTGGGGATGATTGTTCCAGTGTGACTCTCGTGAGATAGAAATAGCAGAGCTGTCCAGCCCAATCACTGTAATAAGGTTATAATGTAAAGCACTGAGCAATTAGTTGGGAGATTTACCTCCCTGTCTTAAAAGCATTTTTATTACTTAATCAATCACAAGCAATTTATAAACAAGGCTGAAGTTTTACACAGAGCCATAAATCTGTCTTATTTACTTCCACAATAAAGCAGGAAAAACATACCCAAAGTTTCAAAAGACATTTGATCAATTAAAAATAAAAAAAAAAGCAGAACTACCTCAAAAGAAGATAAATGATTTTTCAAAGGGAGGAAGGACTTCAGCAGAGGCTGGAGGAAAAAAAGTTCATCTGTCTGTCTCTTTGCTAGTCTATAACATCATCCATGATGGCAGCTTGAAGAAATAACGTTGTAAAATGAAAATGTGACTCGTTTGGGGCAGGGACTTTGTTTGTCTGTGCATGCTTTCCTTAAGCTGGATTGCAGCCACTGAATGCCAGCACCGTGTAATTGCAAAATAAAAATAATAAGAATGCTGAGTCGGCAACAGCATGTGTGCTCCAGATGCCCTTTTTGCTTTCAGAGCTTGACTCGGTGCCAGGACAGGATGGCATTAGGAACCTGTTCGGTAGAGATATGATACTTGCTGCCTCCAAAGAGAGCTTCTCCAAGCCACAGGAGTGCCTAGACCCTCCGCACTTTCTGTTTGATTTGTCTTGTCGTTAGAAGGAGGTTACTGGAAATAATTCACTGGCAGCGTTTCTGCGTACCCGAAGCAGCTGACCATGTGGTGTAACACAAAGATACACAAAGGTACACAAAGATGCCCCAGTCTGAATCCTTCCTCAGTCATTGATGCCAGGAGGCTGTTTTGCATCCCTACACCACTGCTCTCCCAGCGTACACTGGTTGAACCAGTTAGATTTCCATACTGGGCCACTGGGATTGTTAGCCTGGCGTAGATGGAATCAGCACTTGCTGGCTGAGTGTGTTTTAGCTGGTTTGGCAGCAATCCCGGCTCCACCAGTCCCTCTACCTCTGACATTCAGTGTCTCAGCAATACTGCTGACTTCTGCGAAACTGGGGCACTGATACAAACATGAAAGTCCCGCTTTGGAGAGAGCTACTGAAGAGCTCTGTACTGAACTATGTGCAAGAGCTAGACCGGGGGCTGAATTCACCTCGATTTGTGGTGATCTAATTGTTCCAGCATCAGCTTTTTTCTGGTTTTGACTGCTCTGATCTTACAACTCCCAGTCCTGACTTTTCTGGCATTTCCCATCCCACCTGTCAGCCCAAGATTTACACCTTTCCAAGCAGAAACATACTGATTTTGATTCAGAACAGTGTTATTCTATACGTCCCTTACTTCTAATAACTACCCAAGATGCAGATTGATGGAAAAGCAGCTGCCTTTCTGAGAGGGTGATTTTAGGGGAATAAATGAAGTGGATGCTCTTGTGTTTGCATTGTGTTGTGAGTCAAAGACAGGTTCACCTAAGAGAAGGGGAGAAGCTTCATCCAACTCCACTCCAACACATTTGTGACTCAGGAGATATGGAAATTTGTGCTGCTCCCCGTCCCAGGATGGCTGTGGGGAATAAAATCCTTCCTCTTCCTTGGGGCAGCAATAGGACCCTGGCAATGCCCTAAAACTCCAGGTTGTCACTTCTGCCCTATACTTCTTGCAGGAAGACCCTTGTACCACCACCTACTTCAGACCTCTCTTGGGTAACTGATGACAACATGAAGCAGCTCAGGGAGACACTTTGGAATTAATAAGTTCTCTCATACTGTCGGCCCTCTGTTTTGGGTTCATCTGTACAAGAGGCAGCAGTAATTCTCTATAGCTCCATAGTGACAGGAAGGAAAAATTGCCTAGATTAATAGACCTGTTTCCAAGGTATTCTTAATCAAGGTTTCCTCTCCCTGAGCCAGGCAGGAGTCTCCCGTGGTGGGCGGCTGCTTTGCAGTGTCTGCTCCATCTGCAGTGCTATGGCTGAGCCTCCGGGACCGACCGGCTGAACTCCGGGTGTGCTGTGCGGTGGCATCACACCCGGGTCTCACATTGCAAGACCTAATAGGAACAAATGTCTCATCACATAGTTCAGCGATTTAACAGCTCTTGAGTGTTTTTTTGACAAATAGGCGCTGCCTGGTTTCAATTGATACGCTTTTATTGCAGTTAATGAAAGTCAGATGCACGCTAGTTCAGCATTGAGGGCTTGTTGTAGCCGAAGCACAGCTTTTGCCCAGGGTGATATGAAAAATCACAGTCAGAAACCATCACCCCTTCACCTTTGGGGTACAGAGTCCTGCCCCATCATGAGGTTTAAGAATATATTTAACACAAGAAATGACTGTCATAAAATTATCATAAAATATTTAAAAATTAACGGGGGGGAAGGATGTTGACCCATCTGATCCTTCCCACCATAACAGTCACAAATAATAGATACACATCATTCCTTACAGTATATATAGCATGGATTTATCATCAGATGATTTACTGCACCAGTCTGTCACACTTGCACAAAATAAATACTTCTGCCTTCCTCACTGGCACTGAAAATGCAAGATAGGTTTCATTGCATCCTGGCACTTATTATCAACATTATTTATTATTGATCTAGTACTGACAAATGCTTTCAGTGTTCTACAAACATAAGAAGATAAAGACCTTGCCCCATTAAATATACACATAGTGCTTAACTCTGAAGGGCACCAAGAATCCCCTTAAAGTCAATACCCATTTGTCTTCTCAGGGGAGTATCCATAGACAAACCAATTCAAACGTGTAATTCTCCTGTTGAAGGCCAATTACAATGTGCTGTGAATGAGGCTGTCCCCAAAACTGGGCTCAGTCACAGCCTTCTCTTCTATGGGGGCATGTTGAGTTTTAACACAGAGAGGCAGGGAGCACCAGGTGATGTCTAGCAACATCCACGATCTGATAAATGCTCTGGAAAACAAAGCAATGAGTCAAGACAACAGGACCTCAGTATCTGAGCAAGCTGAATAATATTCTTTATTGTTCCATAAAGCTACTCACACCAGAGAGAGAGAGAGATGTGGATATTGTTTCACTAGACTCTCTGAAAACCTTCTGACCTATTCCTGCTCCAGAGCACAGAGTAACTGATGGGTCCACAGCAGTCGCGGGAGGCGGTTTCCTTTCAAGGTTGTTCCAAATAAATGCCAGCTAACTAGGAATTTTATTAGTAGCCAACATGGAGTACTTAATTTCTTTATAATGTTGAGCTGCTGTTTGTCTGAAAGCAGACTTTCTAGTGGGATTCATCAAGTGTGTTCAAATATGTGCTAAAAAGTGCTGGAAGAGTAAATTATTACGGGCATCTCAGCATTTATGAGTCCAGTTATTCTGGAGACTGAAAGTGAACTTCACTTTGCTGAGCGCACCACAATATCCAGAAATACTTTGGGTGGATTTCAGTGAAAATTCATGAACCTCTTTGAATCAGTCAACCTGCTCCGTACATCGCTACTGCAAAGACTGGCTGGAGCAGCAGAGGTTTCGGGGGTGAATTTTACAACAGTGTGCTGCTTCCAGATGCACAGATCTTCAAAATCTCCTCAGCCTGCAGGTCCTACTTTTTACTTCTGCAAGTGTTTAAAATTGCATGCAGGATCTAAAAAGAAAAATTCCATTTATTTATGGGCACCTGCACTTTGACATTTCATGAGCTACTGAAATCAGGCTGTGTGGCAGGTTTATTTATTTCCATGTTTTTATAGTATAAATGATGGCTTGTGCTTTGCCCTATTTCCTATCCCCAGACTAGCCTCAGCAGCAGTGCACATCCACCCAGATTCTTTCAAATGCTGAAATTTAGACAGATTTACTTCCCATCCCACTTTTGCCATTTTTCTGAGTTGCAGGCAATTGATTAATACAATAAACCTCATCAGCTACAAATGCAGTACAGCAGCTATTGAGCTAATCTATCTTATTTCTAACCAGTTTTTTATCATGTAATTATTGCAATTATTTTAACAGACAAAAAATTTTAAGTACTGGGAGCTTGCTTCTCCACTCAAGCCAGAAATTAGCAAAAGAGCTTTTCTCTATTTATTTAAGCACCAGAAGAAGTATTGGATTTTCAAAAGGAAAAGAGCATATCACAAGTTTTACAGCTTCTGAACAAGGATTAGCTTTAAACTGTGGAAGAATATGACTGAAATGAGGGGTGGTCAGTATAGCAGTTGCTGAATCTAGGATGGGATATTTAATCTCCAACCTGTAAGGAGCTAATATGAACAGTGGATTTTGCTCTCAACTTCTATGAACAAAACTAGAGGGTGTTTTCTGAGAGTGAGGACGAAAACCAACGCTGTGGCAACGATTGCTCTTATGAATGTAACTCCAAGAGCTCTCTGGATTGTATCTTAATGCCCAACCTGCAGTTTATCACTGAGCTGGTGTCAATGATGTGAGGAAAGGAACCATGGTCACCTTTCTGAATTCTTTATTTTTCAGGCCATTTTTCTTACGATGTTTTTGTGATGCTAAATGGGAGGTGGTAGAAAAATGGAAAAACCAAACCCACACATGAATGTATGTTGCTCTTATTCAGCAGGATCCTTCACAAAATATATATTTTTATTTTTCATAACATAGTTTTATTTATTTGATATTTTTAAAATAAAGAATCCATATGAAACCCTCTGTTTTGACATTCTTCACTTTCCCTTTTTTCCTCGGTTTTCTTTCTGACCTATTTTCCTTTATGCTTCTTTTTTTCCCTGTTTATCACAGAAAAGGAGGCTCAAAATAAGAATAAACAATACATTTTCAAATACGTATTTGACCCAAGTATTCAAATCTAGAAGAAAGAAAGTAGTCAAGTTCAACAGATAGTATCAATAAAAAATGTACTTGTTCACTCGTAAGTGATTAGTCATTGATTGTAAATAACGTGGACTCTTTAATAACTGTCTTCATACTTCTGCCCTTACCTCAAAGACATCAGAAACCTGGACAGCTGTGAAAAGGTCTCTGGGGACATTGAGTTTAACTTCCAAAGCTTGTCTCCTTAATACTAGGTTTGTCAAATGCTGTAAAATACATGCCTGAAATCTTTCTGTGCAGCGCTGCCTTGCAGAGCTCAGTGCTATGGGCTGAAGAGCGTCTCAAGTAGGTTCTGTGATCCACAAAGAGGGTTTGAGCTTCTGTGACTTTAAAAGTCTCTGGGCTCCACTTTCTGGGGGTAGTGGGGATGCAGGAAGGCATGATGTGGCTGGGCATTGCTCCTCCACCTTCAGCCCATCTGAGCACAAGCAGCCCTACGCTCGCCCTTGGACTCAGCAACCAGCCAGGACAGAAGTTTGTCATCTCACCCTTCCCAAAAGCTGTTCTGCAAAGATTTAGGCTCAGTCTCTTCCAAATGGATCCACAGTCTGATCTTCAGTCAACTTAATTTCTCTCTTTTTCACCATTAGGCTCTTCCCAGCTCTCTGGACAAGGGTGGAGAGCAGAGCAGAGGAACCAGATACTATGCGATGAACAGCAGAAATATTCCCCGGCTTGCTGCTCTCCCTGACACCTGCTCTCTTGGATGTACGTTTTACCCTGTATATCATCTCTAAATGGGAAACGGACAGGCATAGTTGTGCACGCATACTTCTGCCTTTCGATGCCTGTTGCACCTGTAGAAATCATGCCTTTTATGCCCATGGGGCTAGTTAGCCCAGATAGCCAACGGATCAGCGAGGCCCTGGGGAAGCACACTCCACACTCATAAATTAGGTGCCAGCAACTTTGGAAATTGGCCCGTGGCATCTCATAGCACGTTCCCTTCCACTCCATTACTGCGAAGCTGTTATGGGATTCACTGGGGCGAGAAGCACTTCTAGGGACTCTGTGAGCCAGCACAAAATGCACTTCGCTGTACTTTGCATGAAAATATGATATTTTAGTGTGCAGGAACTTGTTATGCCAACTTCGTCAGAGGTGATTTCTCCTCCTTGCACCCTGCCAGACTCTCTCCTGCTTTCAGAGCAGGAGCTGTGGTGTTTCCTTGGGAAGTTCCTGACACCTGGAAGGATCAGGCTCATCTCTCCCTGCCTCATCAGCTCTCCATTTCTTTTCAACATTCATTTGAAAATTAATTTCTCCTGTTCTCCTTACATCTACCTCTTAATTTGGCTTATACTCTGCTATTGATCTTCTGAATACTGAAATTTATACACCAGACAATGTCTTTATGGCTGCTTTGCCTCATTTCATTCTAAAAAAGAAGTATTTTGCAATCCAGTTTTTATAGAAGCCTCCATACAAAATAACTTTTTCTTGTACGCTACAAAGAAAATCTGCAAAGCCGTTACATTGCTGCATGCAGGATGTTAATTCCAGCTCATGAACATGTTTCTCTGGAGTCCTGCAGCTCTATAAGTGGAATTACTTTGATGACTAAACTGCTAAATCAACACTTGTCTCTCTCCCTTTAAAAAATAATTAAATCAACCCTCCTTCACCTGCCACTGAAACAAACAGAAAACAGACAAATTAGGATCCCTTGTTGTGACTCAACATTTTCAGCAGTTACTGAATTCTGTCATGATTATTTTTTTCCATTTTGTGAACAGTTTTAAACTCACATTTTATGGCAGAGGTAATAGAGGTAGAATTTCCATTTTCTTCCTACTTTCATGTGTTTCTGCTATTTGAAAAGGTTTCAGAAACCGAAGAAATGGATGGATTAGCACGGAGAATGGGACAGAGGTGCCAGACGAGGCTGGAGCCTTGCGCGTAGCCCTGGCCCACACAAATGGAATAGCACTGCTATCTGGTGGCTGCTCCATGACTCATGGAAAATGCCTTGGTTGTCTCAGCCCTCCATTTGGAGGACAGGGATACATAGCACAGGGGTTTGTGACACAGCTGATCCAAGCAAAGAAGTCAAGGATTAGCCAGGTTGCCAAGCTTAAACTCGCTTTGACTGACAGCTCCAAAAAAAATAAGCAAAAAAAAAAAAAAAAGCAAAAAGCACTGTTGGGAAGGGTGTAATGGGGAGAATATATTTGCCAGATTGCTGGGGGACAGGGAGAGGTTTGCACAAAGTTGTTTTCATCCTGACAGTTCCCTGATTGTCATCAGATTTCATTCTGCAAAAAATGAAACAGATAATATCAGCATGTCCCACTTGTAACAGTCTCAGAATTGAAAGCTGTCATGTTGTTGCTCAAAACATGCTTTTGAAAAGAAAATGGATGTTTCTTTTGTTAAAAAAATATTGTTTTAAAGAGCTGACATCTGAACTAAATGTTTCAATTGTGTTGAAATGACCCAAGATCAATAGGAATGTGGGATGTGGAGAGGGTGCATTTAATGTAGTATTTCTATTTTTTTCAGTCCTGTTTTAATCTGGTGGCAAAATCAGACTCAAAAAATGTATTTTCAAGCAGAACACCAGTGTCCCAGCCAGATTTTGTAATGAAAGAAAATTGGAAGAAATAAGTTTAATTAGAAACAATGCAAACCATCACAGCAAATTGGGTTTGGGCCATACAGAAATGAGCCAGCCCTGGGGTTTGGATCCAGAGGGATGCCAATGAGCAGGGCTGCTCCCAGTAAAACAGGCTGTGTCCGGCCAAGACCATCCATCCCAACTAGGGAAACGCAATTCTGTCTTGAAGAGCAAAAGCTTTGTCACAAAGAGATCGGGACTCATGAGCTGAAGATGTTGATTACAGCAGAGCCCTACCTCACCTTGCATTGGATCATCAGAATAAACATTGGTATTGACCAAGGTGAACTGAAGCAGTGAAATCCATTCTGCAGATATTGTTTGGGGGGTTTCAGGTCCATCTAAGGAAGCCTTGCTTTCTCCTTGACAGTTTAAAGACCAGACATGAACAACTGTGACTGTGACTTGCTGCTCTAAATATAGAATAACACAAATTATCACATGCTGACAGGTTTCAGTTCCATGGATGAGTCTGCCAGCAAGGCCTTGAAAGCATCTCCACTCGTCCGTCTGCAAACTGAGCAGATAAGCTCTCTGTGAATAACATGGTGAAACCAGTAGTTTTCTTCATTGTATAGGCCAGCTCATCTCACGCTCTTCCCCATCCCTCTTAGGATAAGCTCAGTCCCTAGGAGGACCCTACTTTTTCTTGTCACAAGATAGATGCTTTTCTCATTGACATAACTTGATAGGGGAGAATTATACCCCTGTGTTAGACAGTGCCTGATTTTTCTCTTATAGCAACAGTT
>JAOXNO010000070.1:35074752-35085488 GCA_028565335.1 Limnodromus scolopaceus
TCATTGACATAACTTGATAGGGGAGAATTATACCCCTGTGTTAGACAGTGCCTGATTTTTCTCTTATAGCAACAGTTGTTGCTATAAGTCACAAATCTGTGACTGGCACTCTATCATGTACATAAATCTGGCCCTGCAGACCACCAGCCAATGTATTTTCTTACTTCCCACTCAATTAAAGGTGCCAAAGATATTTTTTTTTCCTCCTAAGTCACACTTCTGACAATTTTACAAAAACATTATTCTGGAGGGAAAGAGTTAGCATCCGATCAGCAAGTCGTGAAGTGTAACAATGATGAGATGTTTTGCATTCTGGCATTTCATGCAATTAACCTTCTTAATGCAAATTTATTACAGCTTGGAAAAAAACCATTGTTTTGAATAAAAAAAGAAACTCTCAGTAAGTGTTAGAAAAAAGCATCCCAGCCATTTCAATGTTAATCCTCAAAATATTAGTTGGGAGATTTGTAATACAATAATTTGTGCCATCTCTTTAGGTACAAATTTTGCATAGCAATTGGCTGTATCAAACCCCCATTGTCACATGCTGCAGAGCTAACCCACTGCCTGGAAAATACACCTTGTACTCAGCAGAGGAGGGCAGTGCCTGAGAACCCATTACCACAGAGGACTGTCATTACAATTTCACAATAAGTAGACACTTTTAGCCCTCAAAAGCAATAGAAATAGCCTTCTTCTCTGCTTTCTCTGCAAAGTTGAGTCTAACTGGAATTTCCCATGGATGAGCTAAAAGTAGGGTCTTCTGTACTTGAAGGACACACCAAGCAACAGAGATGAGGAATGGGTTTGTGTTTTCATAACACTGGGGATGTCGCCTAGCTGTGGGACCAGCCAGAACAAAAGGAAGTGAAGTTGTAGGTGGATGTAGGAGGAAAAAAGTCTGCGGTCATTTAAAGAAACCACATCTGGAAAGCAGACTCTCAGGACTCAGAAGGACTCTGACCAAATATACAGCAGCAAGGAAAACAGAGCAGACAAATGCAGACTGGGTTTATCCTTCTGGGGCGGGTTGGTTTGTATGCTCCTTGTAAAGAGTTACTGTGTGGAGAACGCCTGGAAAACGCTAGGCTGTTTGTTTTGTTTTATTATCATGTGTCCCTGGAGATGTAACTGCAAACCCCGAGGGAGCGATTCATACCACCAAAGTTAGGCAGCTACCTCAGGCACCAAATTAGGAGTCTTATCACCTGTCCAGATAATCATGGAAAAGAGAAAGGGCACTTCAGCTTGCGGAGGATACAAATTACCCTCCAGAAGCGCTTATCTGTCACCACTGGTTTTACGGGGAGCCTGGGGCAATCAGAGCTCTGTGGAGTGAATCTCGCTGGTCCCACGGGACCGTGGGGTAGAGCCGTGGGAAAGAGCGTGCTTAAGCTGCCGGAGAGCTGCTGGACCATGGGCCCTGTTTCTGTGGTGGCAAAAGACCCTCTGCCCACAAAGCGTGATATGGCAGGGCACTCCCAAAGCTGCCTGAGATGTAAAATAAAAGTCTTTGACTTATCATGAACTGACCTTTTCCAATGTGAATTATTCTGCCAGCAAACGCCCAACCAGCAGCCTCTCCCTCCAACTCTCCTACCCAGAACATGGCAAGCCCCAAGGGCTTTTTTTTCTTCTCGTTTTCTCTCAACTCCTGGCAGAATTGCTATTGCAAAAGGGAACGGTTTGTTCCCTTGATCCTCTCCCTGCTGATGCCTCATATCCTATACTTACCTGGCTCCATTAATGCCTTGCTTTGAGCACATGAATGCAGGTATTTTGTGAGTCTCCTTCACTCCAGGGACTGGGATAACTCTTTATTCAGGATGGAAAAGCATATAAACAGAATATTTAACGAAATGACTGTAAGCGTCAGTTATACCTGAACAAAGAACTGCAAATGGGTCTGTAATGTGCTTTATACCTGCTTCTTCTCTTAGATTGCACTGCAGGCTATTTACAATTCACAATCCACATATCCCTGCATCCGAAATGTCTTTCTTTCTCACTTACTTGCTGATTAAGTGACAGAGTCTGATCTCAGCACAGCCTCCAAAGTTGCAGCAAACACAAATCTTCCCAGAGATAACCAAAATAGCTGTTTTATTTATTTTCATTCTTTTGCAACTCTGTATTTGCATATTAGAGTGGTTATTGGGGGGAGAAAAGTCACGGATGCAAATTTGACATTCAGATGTCAGCTCCTCCATAAATAAGGTCAACTGTGATGAGGACACTTGCTAGTCTCCAATTATAGGTCTCTTAATGCGTAAATAACGCTAATGCATGGCATCTGCCATCGGAGCACAACTCATAAAGAAGATGTTAACCGAAGCCAACCCAGCTGAAATTTGCCCCTCTTGCTGTTTCCTGGCTTTTTGACTCAGAGGAGATTAAGATATTGACCTGCAAGCGGCTTGAATCACTCAGCGCACATAGCTGGGTTCTGCCCAGGGCTCCTGGATCCAAATGTGTCCCGTGTCACCTTCTCCCTTCCCTGGGCACCCTTCCCAGCCCAGAGCAAAGAGTGGCCTAATTTTACGAACTAGGGAGAACCCAGCTCAGGTTCCAGCCCGGGCACTGCCACCTGCAATTCAATCCCAGTGGAAAGAGGATCTTGGCCCTTTCCAAACAGGACACCGGCCACCGCTGCGAGGACACGTTCTCTCAGCCCATCTTCAGGAGCTGACAGGGTAGATGACACTTCAGTGCTAGGCTTAGTGCCTTGGAGAGAGGGGGGCTGACAGAGTCATGGCTTGAGCCTGGCAGAAGCATTTGACCTCTCACTATATTTTCTCAAGCAAATAGCTCCCTGCAGGGCTGCACGCTTCCGATTACACAGCAGTTGTAGCTGGAGCTAATTGGTGACTCCTTTTTATCACCTCTCCGGTATCAGCTGGATAAACTGGCTCTATCACTCTACAGCCCCAGAAACGTGAGTAGGGTAACAGGCTGAAGATGAGAACCCAGGGCTGGCTGCCAAATGCTTCTGGGGCTTGTTCTCTGGGCATCTCGGTTCTTCGCTAATACTTTTATCCCCTCCCCATAAATCTCTGTTTGCATCAGGTTGGTATTTCTTGCTTTTTTTAGAGCAGTGCCATGGCAGTTCCCCAAGTTGGAACCCCTGGCACAACCTTCAAACAGAAAGCGAAAGGCTCTCACGACCGGCAAGGCGATATGGCGCAGGCAGCAACACGCACGGGAGCCTCCGAACACCTGGGTTATTGGCCCGGTTTTGCCTTTGGCTTTCAGGGGAATGTATTGAAGCTTTTTATGCCTCAGTTTCTCAGGACCTTGCTTGCAGCCATCTTGAAAGCAGATACTTGAAAGCTGTGTGGATGGGAAATAGGCAGCAGCAATGGGTTCCTAGTCTCAGGGTGCAACACTTCGTCTTTCTCAGATCAGGGCAATAAAGTGTTGATGCAAAGAGAAAGGCAGCAACAGTTAACACCAGGAAAGAATTGTCTTCCATATGGTACAATAACTTCCTTTGGGCTTTTCTCCAGCTCTACCTTAATAATCTCCCTTTTATTACCCTTTATATGAGTTTCAAATTCCCTGGCTACAGAGGCTGGCAGAGAGCGAGGTGGAGCTGCTCTTCTGAGACAGCTTTTTTGGATTTCTCCAACCTGGCGACCGTAAGCTGGAGTTCAGAGCAAAAGCCGTGGTGAGAAATGTGAGCAAAGAGCAAGCAGGTCCACGGTTCTCCAACCGCTGTGGCCCTCCTTGTAGCAGTAACGTGCACCAGCAAACCTGGAGTCATCCAAATGCACTTGTTGGGTCTACTCAGGAGCTGAAGAAGACTGGCAAGATGGAGGGCAAGTGTCTAGCAAGAACAGAGGGCAAAAGAAAGGCAGAAGCTACCTACAGCTGAAACTCGCAGATGCTAAGCACTTGTAAGGCTTTGTTTCCCAGCAGCGCAAAAGAAGCTGTGGATTGAAATCAGTCTTGTGAATCAGTAGTGATAAGAGCGGTGCTGCTGTCAAAGCCCCCAGCATCAAGAGCAGCCTTTCAGGCTTTTCCTGGCCTTGCCAGCAAGGTGTTCATTTACAGTTCCATAAGAGGACTGAGCTGAGAAATGGTCGGATAGGGAAGGAGGGAAGAGGAGAAAGCAGAATTCTATGATTCTATGACCTTCTTCTTTAAGAAGCACAGGTGAGCTGTGAACCTTGGAGCATCTGGCATCTTCACTTCCCTGGTCATTCTGCACCACTGTAGCACTCCTGCAGAGTGATCTGTGGAGATACCCTTCCTCTCTGGGAGAGCACCTCATCCTCCAGGCCCATGAGGCATGTGCAGTGGTCAAGTGAAAACAAGACGAAACCTGAGGTGACTTATGAAGTTAGTGCAACACCACTAAACCTTGAGTGACCGATGGCGGTAGTGTAAAAGTCTGAAGGTTTGTTTTAAGACCCTTTTTTCTGTAAGCCAGCAGATAACCATTCAGACAGATCAAAGATTTCAGGTTCTAAGAACCTTCTTCCTTACTACATTTAATAAAAAGTATTTAAAATCCTCAATTCCACCAGCCAAAAAACAATAAAGAACAGCTCACACTCAGGTAGCAAAGCTTAGCTCCGGGGTTTGCGTGCGACCTGAGAGTCTCTTGCCTTATTCCAGGGATTTTCTTATTAACAGGAACTCACCAGAATAAAAGGAATTGCTAACAACTTTCCAATCACAAAGTTCCTCCTTTGTATTCATTGCATCTCAGCAAATGGGGAAAAGCAGTCATACAATACAAAATGTGTTAATATAGCGTAATCTACTCATATATTATAAGACTTGCTTATTGCTCTGGTGATTGATTTATTTTTAGTATGCATGATGCTGAGCATCGTGTGCCTTCCAACTGCTTGAGCACAATTATTGTATTGATTTGATGTGACAGTAGCTCTGTGTTTAAGGTGGTTTATGTTTTTTAATTTGCAATTAAATAAAGGGATGTCTACTCCCCAAGATGGCTGACAGTTGTTTATACTCTGCAATAGTTGATGAAGCGAACTTTTATTTGGCTTCATAAAACATACTTGTTCTGTCACTCTGAAGCATATTAGCTAGAGTTCTCAGGGCAGTTTCTTACCTAGCAAAAGATAAAACTGAACTCCAATCTATTTTAAAAAAGGCCAGGTAACAACATCAGTGTTGCAATGGGAATATAATGAAGTAAGTGAGGTAGCAATATTGTACTATTGATGAAAGTAATAGTGCTAATATATTTCTATGGCGCCTTTCATCCTGAAGGATCCTGAAGTGCTTTGAATAGTCACTTGTTCCTCTGCCTTCTCCCCCTTCCCTTCCTTCCTCTCTTTTATTTAATTTATTTTATTTAAACACTCCACTGCTTGTATCTTCTCAACTATGCAGAAAGGAGGAATCCTGACAGCTACTTAGAATCGAGTACTGCCCAACAGTTACTACAGCTACGGATGAGATTACTCCATTGTCCATGACTCTAAGGGAATAACCCTCCTAAGGCAGAAGCAGGTCTCATGCAGAAGCAGGTACACATTTATGTTCATGATGTTTGAGTACTTCAAAAATCTGAGGTGCAGCAGAAAAAATGGAAAGATAACATTTTTGTTCTGAAAATGTGCACTGTTGCTTTATAGCTTCCAGTCAGCGAAGAAGCCATAAATGTGAGTTGGGCACATCTGCAAGTCCATCTCTTCTCTGCAAACCATGCGTGACAACAGCAGAAGATGACTAAACTTCCTCCCACACATACCATAACTTCACCTCAAGGCCCCACTCTTAAATGTGGAAAATTTCCCCTATCAGGTTTGGTAAAAAAGAGGAAAATCATCACCAAGCGCTCCCTTGAAAGCTTGATTCATTATCTCTCAAAGTTAATAGAATATTTTCTACCATCTTCAGTGTCTTTGAATTGGCCCCAACTCAGCACCAAAGCAATGGGTATTTGCTGCCGCCACCACATAGTTCAGCATGGAGGGTCCATCAGCACTTGTTTCTTTGGTACCTGCCAAGCTAAAGAGTTAAAGTTAAATGGAGGACATTTAAATCCATGGCATGTTTCAAGTAAAGATAAGGCCTGGTCTTGCTGACCGAAGTCCAGCTGGCCTGAGCTCAGAGCTATAACCTCCAAGTGATGCGATTGCCATCTCTCAATTACCTTCTTCATTCCAGAGATTCTTCCTTGCACACATGTGGCATGCAGAAACACAAAACAGCAGGAGGGTCAAATGTTTCCAAATGTTGTATAACACATCTCTCCAGCCTAGGGTGGGCCTCTAAAAATTCCACAGATTCTGGGATGTCCATTCATCAACCTAAATTGAATTCTCATGTTTATCATGCCATATGAAACATGTGTTGATTATCAGATGATGTACTATAGCATATATACATCAGAATTACTGTGTCACCTTGTGCTTGTTCAGACAGAAACAGAACAAAAAGTAATCTCTAAATAGCAGGTCAGACCCCGAAAATGGATTTGTTTTGACTGCAGCAGCGCCACTTCTACATGAATATTCCAGCAAGCAATTATAACAGGAATGTACTACAGACTAATATTATCGAATACTCCCCTGAAGGAGACTATTAAACCAGTCATCATGTCATCATTTGCCATTTTTCAGTCCAGAGACCTGACTTAAGGAATTGGATTCATCCAGCATAGGAACCGATATGTGCCACATGATCTCAACATCTACCCCAAACAACCAAAGTAATAAATTATGAATATCAAGTACACCAAACATTGTTGACAGCCAATCATTTATAAGCAGCCAACATGTTAAAATGTGCATTCCGTTGTCTGATCAATTTTTAGGGCAGACGGGACAATTACATCATCCAGCTACTAAACAGGAGAGGCCATTATATTTTTTTATCAGTTTTAAATAACATGCCATAGACTGTCATCCCAGTGCAATTCATTGTTGAGATATTGGTGCACAGACAGCAAACAAGTTTTAGTAGTAGCTGAAGGCACACACAATGTAAGTTTATGATATACAGACACATTTCTGGCAAGTTTTGCCTGAGTGAAAGTGAGATTAACACCAGACTGGCTCCACAAGAGGATGGAGGTGGAGAGAATGCTCTGAACATCTACAGAGCAACACAAACTCCGATTAAAGAAGTCTATCATGCATTAGTTATTGTGTGCCATTTATGAACTTCTTGCTTAATCCCAAATCTTCTAATTTTGTGGGGAGTTTGAAGAGCACATAAATAATAAAAATAGAATGCCCAAAATACAGATAACCAGCACTGCAGAGTAAAATAATCAAAAAGCTATTTTTCTTCCACCATATATGAAGCCTTTATTCCAAAACCCTTTTGACTCCACACATAATAATGCCTCTTATTTTAACTACAGGTGATACTTTAAGTGACCGATTTTTGAGCTGCCCATTTTCCAACTCTTTCATTTTGCTCATAGTTTAAAACATATTTAAAGAAACACTTTAAGGTTTTGTATAATTTTATAAAACATCTTCCAAAAAACCCAGCTTGTAAAAGAATGCATATATGTTATTCCTTTCTTAACAGAAAACAGGTTATCAAAATATTATAATTTACATATTTGTCAAATTCCTTGGAGTACAAAAAACCCCCAAATTAATGGATGACTAAGGAGAACCAGAAGAAATGTTTAGAGAAGAAGCAAGCCCAGGTGAACCCAATGAAATGCACTCATCTAGTTACACCACATTGCCCTGGCTTCAGGGGAGCTGTGTTGTCCTACACCAGCTGTAGATGTGGCCACATGTGTTAGCCTAAACAGCCCCACTGAAACTTAGAGTGTCACGTGGACCTCAAACAACTCCAGTTTGACCCAGGATTTTTGAGCTGACAGACAAACTTATAAAAATAAGAAAGGTTATTTAAAGAGAAAGATTTATTTCATGTCTTGCAGGTATCTCAGAGAGTTATGTGGTGCTTGGATTAATAATGACATAGTCCATCTTGTGTGAAGAAACGACCTGGCTGAATTGGTCCCAATTCTCTTAGCTCATGAAAACTTTGTGGCAAACCTTGCACAGACAAGGAAAGGTTGAATGACAGAGACTTTGTGATTTAATTTCCACCTTGCTTACTTAAGGCTGGGCATTTTTCTTCTGGATAAATGCATGTGGCAGCCTCAGGCCATCCCTGAAATACAGATACGAGACTTGGCTCCAGACCTTTCAGCAGACCTCTGGCAAACTTCTCCCAGTCACTCTTACCTGTATAGCTGCTGTCAGGAACTACATAAATGTCCCATAAATATCACAGTGTAGGGTCCTACTCTGCCCACTTCCTTACCAGACAGGAAGGTTTCCTAAACATTCTGTAAATTTTTAATGGTATCCTCTGTTCTTCAGGTTGAAGCTGCTTTTTTTTGGGTCATAAAATGTGTATGCTTTGGGTGGTGAGCACAGTAGGGCAGACTGGGATGACTTCCAGAGGTCCAGCCTTCCTTTGCTGGAGTTGCTGCAGTGGGGAGAAGAGGAGGAGAGGAGCACCAGCACTGTGAACCTTTACACCATGTGGCTATTTGTTAAATCTCAGCTCATTTCATACAGGTGCCAGGCTGTGGTGACTGTAGCTTACAGACAACAAGATTTTAGCTGACAACCCTGAGACGAACAGCTATTGGTGCTGGTAGCTTATGCTACTTAATTTTCTCCCTCTTCATTTATGTCTCCTATTCCCATCTGCCTTCCACCCAGAAAGGAGACAGAAGTGCTCTGATTCAATCCAAACTGCACTGGCACAAGCAGTAGCACTGAAAACAGATGCAGCAGTGAGCTCTTCTTATTATTTCATTTAATTTTCATGGGTCTTTGAGCTGGGAAGATGCTTTTCATCAGATTAAAACAAAATAAAAAAAGAGCAAGCAACCCCACCTAATTATTCATACCCCTGCTTGGTATTGCCCAATAAGCAGTAGTATGGGCTGAACGTCAAGCTGGAACGTTTTTCCCACCACCTCAAATGATGGGACTGAGTTTCCTCTCCAAGGAATCCGGGTCATATATATGTTGTTGTTTCTGTGCATGTGCACACTTCTTGCACGTCTCAAAAATACAACCCTCATCACAGGGTACCACCCCGTAGTTAGGAGGAACAAAAGAAAAACCTGCCGAGGAGGTAAAGTGGAACTGCCTTTCAAGACCAGGCTGGGTGGGACTTTGAGCAATCTGGTCTAGTGGGAGGTGTTCCTGCCCATGGCAGGAGGGGTGGAACTAGATGATCTTTAAGGTCCCTTCCAACCTAAACCATTCTATGATTCTATATTTCTATGACTTCCAACCAACTTGGACTCTGTTTTTAGCAGTGTTTAGTCTGCATTTACCAAAGGCAACAAGTACATACATGGTCATTATTATAAACTGCTTTGTCACACAGGCCAGATTCAGATGCCCTGGTTCTAGGAAGAGGCGGTTCACAAAGCATCTTAGGCATCACCATCTGAGTTTAGGACATCCCCACAAGAGTTTAGGACCACAGCAAGGGCTAACGTGAACACAGCTCCTTGCATGCCGCATGTCCCAGAAGTGCCAACCAAGCTCCCATCACAGAATCACGGAATTGTCAGAGTTGGAAGGGACCTCTAGACATCATCTAGTCCAACTCCCCTGCTAAAACAGGAATGCCAGTTCTTCACACAGTACTCAGTTGCAGTGCTGAAAGCAGGGCCCAAGGCTCAGAGCCTGCTGGGAACCAAGCCACGCTGATATTGTTGTATTTTCTTCTTCAAAACAGCAGACTTCAACTCAGCATCAGTGCAATGTTGTAGTTGTTCTGTGAGATGTAAGACCACAAACAACAGGCGCAGGAAAAGTCTTTCCAATCCTGCAGACAAATTTCCAGAATTACAAAGCTGCTCTTATGCCACACCGGGGAAAAAACAAACCCTTTTGAAGACTTTTGATGCCACAAGGAACTCAAGTCCATATCTGATTCAGGGACTTGAATCTCACGGCTTGCCTGTGCTGTACACTGTTTCTGAAATCAGAAGCAGCATATCCACATCAGCGTGACACCCAAATTAATGATTCCTTTTCAAAGAGGATTATTCCTGGCCAACATAGGCATACAGTGCTGGGAACCACGATGCTGTTGCACGATGCTGTGCTGGATACGTGTAAAAGCATATGTGGATGCCTCTGCTTCACACAGCACGGTGCAGTCACGGCGATACATTTCCCATGCCCTAGTTTACTCCAGACCAGGACACTATTCACTGTTTTAAGGAGACTGCAACTCTCTCTCCTGCTTTCTCTCTATGTCTCTCTCAGACATCTTGAACTCAAAACTGATCCTACAAAACCAGCTACGACTACTACCGTGAACATTCCTGTGAATATTTCCATTTCTTTGCACAGGATGACCTGTGCTGTCACTCTTCAATTTTTATTGTGTCTTGTAGTGCCAAAAGTAGTCACTTAAGGCTGTGCAAAGAGAGAATCTCCATTGCAACAAGCTGGCTAACAAAATAGATTAGAGAAGCAATTTCCTTCTTGTTCACAGGAACGCTTATTAATTACACACACCCCTTCGGGTCATGAGCACAGGCACTGCAGCACTGTCATGCACCTGTACTGGGAATTATTTCAAGGATTTAGCCCCTGGGAGAGTGAATCAAGCCCTTTCCAGACACAGGGATGGCCAGAGGCACCAGCCAAGCACTTTACCCTGTACTCAGCACTGGTGAGGCCACACCTGGAGTATTGTGTCCAGTTCTGGGCACCTCAATACAAGAGAGATATCGAGGTGCT
>JAOXNO010000070.1:35090874-35109567 GCA_028565335.1 Limnodromus scolopaceus
AATCCTGCTTTGGCAGGGGAGTTGGACTAGATGATCTCTAGAGGTCCCTTCCAACTCTGTCAAATCTGTGAATCCGTGAGGAATGCTTTCCACATCGCACTCTGTGAATCAGCAAGTAAACCCCCCAGACTATGATCTGCCCTTTGCAGATAACCTGTACATGACAGCAAACCAGAGAGGGACTAGCAGCTTAACATTTTCTCTCTAAAAGAAGAATCTAAACAGACCCTATGAATATTTTGATTATCTCAGGTCTTCCAGAGCTGTGAAGAAATTGAAATTTCCTCTTTAGTGTTTGCCCATTGCCTCTTCAATAGATATAAGCTTCACCAAGCACCCACACTAAATCTGCCAACACTTATTTTCCACCATCTGCATAGTAATTGCACTAGGAGCTGAGTTTAATATCCTTAAATTCCCATTTTGACACGTTGAAGAGCTCCTGGCGCACAAGGTGCAAGGGGTTATTTAGTCTCAGATTATTGACCCAGAATGAAGAAATCCAAGTACCGGCTTTCCTTGCCCTTCTTCACTCACCTCAGTGACTCTGTCAATTAAATATTTCCTATCCCTTCAGCAGAGACAGTTCCCCTATCACCAGGATCATCCTCCTCCTTGTTATTTGCTTAGAAGTTCTCCTTCCAGCTGGGTCCTTCTGTGCTTTTGCATGATGATCTGTAGTGGATGTTTTCCCTCTTCTTCCTTCGTTTTGCCATGGACCATTATTGTCCCAACATATTCCCGTGTTGTTGGAGAGGCTGTCGGGGCTTTCCCAAGCCAAACTATCACAGAGTGGCTGGTCTGTGAGATGAGTTTCTCAGCTGACCCTCTTCCCCAAGGAGCCCAAAAGCCAGCTCTCACTGTGCCCCTCACTAATCTGAATCAAATTGCAACTTTTGCAGCTCAAACCTATCTCAATCTGGAACTAAGAAGTGGACATTTTTCTCAGAGGATCCCTCCTTCTGCTTCCACCCAAAGAAAGCAACCTTGGAGGCTGTGAAATAGGCTGATTTACTGGTGGAGAGGTGGGAGGTCATGGTGTGGATCCTTTACTGGTGAAGACCTCGTTCCTTCATCTATGTGAACTGCTTATCTATAAAAAATAAAGATGCTACCTAGCCTTATGTCACTTATGGCTAAATGCAAAACTTATCTCTTTGACTTGACATTCCCCAAATACACTACCAATGTCCAAACAGCCTCTCAGGCAGACCTCTGTCCCCCATGGAGCTCCCCTAGACTTCCCTTTCTGTAATTTCTGATAGCTTGGGATTAGCTATCTGGATTCCAAGTTTATCCTGCAATCCCCGCTCTTTCATTCAGAAATTCAAACCCTTCAACAACACCAAAAAAGAAACCCCATCCTGCGGTATCTTGAGATAAAATCTTAGTGTATGAGACAATAAAAAGTCTGGTGGTGACTCAGGCAACCGATTCAGCTCCACCGCTTCAGTGCAATTCAAAAGCTTGTTAACCTTCACAGGGCAGGTTTATGTCTGAGCGTGCTGCATGGTCCAGCTCTGCACCACCAGCCAGTTACTGCCCTGGATGCTCTGACGTGTCTTTTCCATCAAGCAAACTCTAGAGGATAAATCCTATTTGTGGGCAGTGATTTGGATGACAGTGAAACATTGCCAGCTCGCCCATGTCCCTGCAGTACACTTCTCCAAGGCATCACCTTGCTCAGAGTAGAGCAGAGCTACCTCTGCTCACTGCTTGAAAGCTCATCTTTGGAGATAGGTGAGGCTGCCTCAACACGAGCCTGGGTGCAAGGCCATGGATACTATAAAAATACCCATCTGAATACGCCCCAGCTAGGACTTGGCTCTGTATGCTACTGAAAAACAAGCCTGGTAATAAATGTATTCTTCAACCTTCCCCGGTGGAAATGGTGCAGCTCAGACAGAACACAGAAAAATACTCCTTTGCGTTGGATCTTCCTTGTACGTGCGCTGAGCATGGCTTGAATGGGGGATGATATTCACAAAAGGCTCCCATCACGTTACGTGAGGGACAAGCTCCACCAGTACGAGGACGCTGTCACGCTTGATGTAGTCTAGCAACCGGCAGGGGAACGACAGACCCTTCCTGAGTTCGCTCTGTGTGGGTGTCACGCAGATCTCCCCCAGGAAGCTGCACAGGGAAGAAAACTGCTACGTGAAATAGAGATCTGCAGCACAGGCACAATCAGAGAGGAGAAATTTGGCCTTGGACCGCAGAATAGATGGAAGGCTGCCCTGCTCCTCAGAATAGAGGTCAACACAAGCCTTTTCAAAATGCATCTTTTCTCCTAAAATTAGAACATTTTTTTTCTAAGCATGGTGAATTCATCTTCACTGCAGACATCAGACCTCACAGCACTGAGAACAAAGGAGACTGTACTATGTAGCACAGTTGTTTTTTATGTCTTTATTTTTATTAGTATGCAATGCCGCAGAAGCATTTAGTTAAAATAAAACAGTAGTTAGCGTTAAAATAAGCCATAAAACACACTACGGGGCTCATATTTTGTTTAAGATTTACTAAACATATGGGAAAGACAAAAGCTTTGGAAGATTTTCCATTAATACAAAATATTATTTACTCTTTGTCAAGGGAGAACTCTCACTAAGTGTTTTAGAACACATCATTACCCATCAAAAGCTTGAAGACTCCTTAGATTTTCTGAAAGTTTAATAGCTAGTGAAATGTTATTTAAAAAATAGCAAGTCTCTCATTTTACAAATTCTGTAGCAACTTTTAATGCCAGGAATCACCTAAGCAAGATACCCACAAAAGAAGACTCAGATCTAGTTTGGAGAACCAATTGCCAAAACCAATGAGGAGCAGACATGAAAACCGACATGAAACAGAAACTGAGGCAGGTTTCTAAAGGCATAAATACAGAAATAGGGTGAAAAACCTAAGTGGTTTGAAACTATTTTGGTTCCCTTAACTTTGAAAACAGTTATTTATTTAAGCTACATGTTTATGCCTACCCATCAAGTTATTCAGTACTGAGTGGCTACAAATAGTACATGTGTGGAAATGTTTTGATTTTGGGATAAGAGAAGACCATATTACTGTTAAGTTTAACCCACTGGAAATACATTTTAATTCCTAACCTGCCTAAATCAGAATTAACTTCCATGTTCACACAAACCCTGGGAGCCCACTTTCAAGATTCAGTCCTCAGAAGCCCCCCTTTGCTTTTGCATATAATGTAAGATTTGCCAGAGATGTACAGGAGAGCACATCCAGAGGCACGGATGAACGTTCAGGCTCTCATCTTCCCTAGTGCACTTCTGCCTTCTCCCATCAAGTTATGCAGATACTGGGATGCACATATAACCCCGTGGCAGAAATAAACGCTGCTCCTGCCTTTGCACAAATTGGAAATGAAGTGCACCTGACTAATGCCTCTGCTGCAGCAAGGAAGACAGAGGAACATATTATTCAGAGGTTTCCTCTTTTCTTCATCTGTATGCATTTTGCATAATGTGTAGTACTATAACATCAGGACCAAAATTTTTATTATGCAAACTTATTGTGACTATCAAGTTCTCGTTTAGCATTAACAAGCTCTGAAAGATACTATTAAATGTGTCACTTTAACTTCAAATTGAAGCCTATGTATTTTTAATTAATAAGTGGATGTATATGAGTGTAGCAGACGCTGCCATTAACTATCTTATCGGGTTAAGGAATGGCAAAAGTTCTTCCCCAGCACTGGCTGTGAGAGCATATTCTCCTTTTATAAACTTGGAAACCAGTGTACAGTCACATGCACAACAAAAAACAGGCTGTGGCTCCAGAGGAGAGGGCACACTTAATTAGACCTTTCATTTCATCTGTGTCTCTGATCTCCACCTCCTCACTCCCATGATTTTGCCCTTTTCTTCTCTTGTTCCCATCTGCAGCTGGAATCAAAGGGTGTACGTAGGAGGGGTGGCGTGGGCAGGGTTTCAAGGGGACGGTAAGATGCTTCAGCTGGCTGATACATAAGAACAAAGAAGCCACCGGGAGGCTCACAAAGGCTGCAGCACATGGCCAGAACATGGAAAGGAACTGGGAGAAGAAGCATCCTCACAGTGCTGGTTGCTTTCCATCATCTGAGCCAGCACCTCACCTACTCTACATGGGAACAGCCTTTCCAAGGTGAAGAAGAATATTTACAGGAAGCAAAGACTCAGCTTCTAATCTTCACATACTCTGGAAAACCACCTTCCTTCCCATGTCTTAGATGGAGTTCACTGTGACACAGCCGCTTGTCATCCCTTGACTCTGGTGAAAGGGATGGGATATTCAGGACCCTTCTTGATGGAAACCCTGAACTCCTTAAAAATCTCCTGACTTTGGACAAAAGTTGTCAGGAGTACTAACATCTTGGGCACTGTACCCAGCACCTCAACTTCCTCTGGTCTTTGAAAACCAGGAAGGGGATATGAGAAGAAGCAAAGGAATGATTATCTTTAATAACAAGCTGTTACTGGAAAGGTGGGATAAGCTGATTACAGTGCAGTCTGGGTGTAATTTTAAATAATTGACAGAGCACTCAGAACTCATATCAGCATCCTTTTTCACTGTTCATGCATCAAAATGAATTAAATACATTAAATAAATGTATTTGAAGGGTGAAGTATATCAAGCTGGTAAATGGATACAATCTGATATCATGCAAATTCAGATCAAGTAGCAGGAGATGATTTTGCTTGCAGTGCCTCTAGCTAAAAACAGCAGCGGAAGGAGGCTGCACCTATTCCTTCCTGCCTTTGCTATTGGGTTTTGTGAGCTCTGTCTCAAAGCCTGCTGCCTTTCAGACCTAGACCAACACCTAAAATAAGAGGGGAATTTGCTTTTTGCTCTTATCCCAGTAACCCTTGAACCTTGTCATTCAAGGTCACGTGTGCTCTTTTTAAACAGGTTCCTCAGTGCCATTTGAGATGTCAGATATAAAACTAAGAAAGAAGATCCCTAGAGCCTTGACTGAAAACAGAAAGCATCATTAGCTCAAACTCTCTAAGCTCCTGTAGATTACAGACCATTGAATTCAGCCCTGGTATTTCTGCTGAGTACAAGAATTTGTGCCTGGCTAAACTGTCCAGGCATCTGGTCTGGGAACCAAAGAGGTCTTCAGATGAAGAAACTACAGCTTCCCTTGATAGCTTGTTCCAGTAGTTAATTGTTCTCATTATCAAATAGCATGCCTAATTTCTCATTTGAATTTGTCTGGCTTCAGCTTGCAACCATTGAGTCTTGCTGAGACTTTCTGCACTAGAATACAGAGCCTTTTAACACTACTTATTTTATTCTTATAAAGGTATTTATACACTCAAGTCACCTTTTTCTCCTCCATTTGATGAACTAAACAGATGAGCTTTTCATGACTTCCAATTATACGGTGTGTTCTCAAGGCATCAAGTCACTTTGGGATGTCTTTTCGGCACCTCCTCTGATCTTTCAGTATCAGGCTGCTAACGGAGACACTTATGTCTAGAGTCAATAAAGTAAATATCACCTATTAATTCTTACTGGTCAGCTATATGACTTCAGAGGCACCTTCTTAGTAGAAATTCCCTGGCTTAGACATTTAACGCATGTTCTTGGTCACATCCCATTGCACCACACCGGGTGTTCACATGGAGTTATTTGCTCACTCGCACCTCAAGATCCCCTTCCAGTCCCCGCTTTCCTGCAGAAACCACTCTGCCTGCAATCTTGCTCCTAGGTGTGTTTACCTGTCGCATGACTATGTCAAAAGACGATGATAGGAAGGCAAATAAGAGAATCGCGATAAAGACCAGGGGTGGGGGGGAAAGTCTGGTAAAAACAAACATCGGAGCTGAGAGTGGGTGAGTCACTGTGAGAATTAGGAACGCCCGGGCGAATATTACCCCCATTCAGCTGACTCTGGTGACACACAGTCTTTTCTCTGCCTCCGAGGATCATCACTGGCTCCACCTCGACATGTTCAGAAGGATCTCATGAGGCTGACAAACATCAACCTCCAAGGAGGCAAGGAGCTATGTGGCTTTGTCAATCCTGAACACAGAAATTCCAAAACAAAGGATGTCAAATGTGTTGAAAATACCGCACCCTGCTCTCTGTTCCCAAATGTTTAGGAGAATACAAATAAACTTGATGCACACATGCCTAAACCGACACACTGAGTCACACGGCTGCTAAATCCATGCAGCTAATTAGTAGGCTGACATATTTCTGATTGCAAGCCAGATAACTGTAGTGGAGAAGGGATGTGTATGTGGAGTCTGGGTATTTACGTGTCTGGATCCTCACCCAAAAGGGTTAAAGAAATAAAGGACTTCTTCACACCCTCCTGCTCCAAATTTCACTTGTCAAACCAAGAAACCACTTTGGATTTGCTCTGATATCCATTTAATTTCTGGTTACTTCTCTCTGACACACGCAGCCCGCTGGTGCCAATTATGTAGGTTATATTTCTGCCAACTTTACTGTGATATTGCCTTTAATAATTTACATGAGCATGCTTCATATGCTTATGCGCTGCTCTGTGTGTGTACGTGTGTGTTTGCTTGTGTGTGTTGTCTCTTCCCATTTTTTAAGCCATTTAAGCAACAAAGTCTTATGTAAGACACTGGTTGAGGGATGAAGTTATCTCTGTAAGTCTAATGTGGAAACGGAAATCTAACCCAGAGAGGGACCACAGGAATTCCATTGTCTTAAACACTCATTTTGAAAACACTAGTAAATTTTAAGGGTGTCTTTTCCCAGGCAGGATAAGCAGGAATTTAAGTCAGTCTCTTTTGGTCCCATTGGTTAATGTCCGTATCTTGTGGACATCAGAAAAGCTCAAACTGTTGTTTTGCTGAATTTTTATATTCTGCCTGGCCACTCCGGCATAGACATGGTCCATGGCTATAATCTAATATGTTACCAGTTTCACCAGCTGGCAAAACCAGAAACAGTGATATTGTCTACTTTGCAGACAATAAGCATCTTAATAGGCAACAATTAAATATTAATTTAGAAGCTGATGGAACCAAGTTCAGCCCTTTTAAAATCCCTGTTCCACCAATAACTGTCTCACCCTTGCAACAAGTTTCCGTCTCCAAATTAAGGCTCTAATCCTTGTTGCCTCAACAGCTAGTAGGATTTCTGTTTCTATATTTCTCTCTCCATCCCTATTGCTGTTTAGGGTTATTCGCAGTATGAGATGGTAAGGAGAATGCCAGTAGTTCTCCCTGACCAGCCAGACAGGAAAACCACTGACTGGCTTCCAAAGAGGGGGAAAAAAAAGGACAAATCAAAAAAGGGCTAAAATAAGAGGATATTCAGGGGGCATGTGCAGCACTCGCTTACATTAAATTTCCTTTATTCCAGCTATAGCAATAAAATTCCCAATATACTGCCACTTCATCTCCAGTTCATCGAATTCCTCTCTGATGGGCAGTTAGTTGCAAAGGATCCCTTTCATGGCAGGAGGAGGGTGAGAAAGAGCTTCTTTGTCTTCAGAAAGAAACCATCTCTGCTTTTGAACTACTTCCTTCAACACTGATAAAAAAAAAAAGGCCTTTCATCCTCCTTTAAGTGCATCCATTTTAGCTGGAGTCAGTCAGCTTTTCAAAGTTAACACAACTCGATCAAAACTGAGTTAGCCTTGGAAACTGCACATTAACTAGAATTTGATGTTAGATTAAGAAAGCAGAGGAAAAGTACAATGAGAAAAGTTCTCTGACTCTTTAAATATCTCCCGTAGGAAGCGTTCAGGCACTACCTCATCTTTTCTGCAACTCAAAGGAGAGGGAAAGACAATGCAACGTAGCTATTATTTAGACTTAAACTGGGAAGGATATGCCAACTCAGATGCTCTTCTTCAAAAAGCCTGGCTGATTTTGAGAGCTCTTTGTGGGAGTGCAGCTACTGGTGGAAGCCGCTGGAGGAAAATAAGGATGCAAGAATTCTGCTTAGCCCTCATCTTTGTGGTAAAAGCACATGTTTTCCTCATGGCACTTTTACCCTCCACCCTGACTAAAGGCATCACGGCACAAAACATATCAGCTAGAGGACTAAGAAGTGATTTTGGCTATTGCATCCCAACAGATGTTGGCTTGTCAATTTGGCTTGTTGATAAAGTAAATGTATATGGGTGCAAATACAGATGATCTGGGGAGAAGGAGCCCAACCCATGAAAAACGATCCATCATTTTGAGAGTCTGAGTTGTATCTATATAGACCTCCAAACAGTAAAAAAATCTCTGGGTGCTGCCAGCTTGGCCATAAGGGGCCTTATTTCTCTCAGATAACATTTAAAAATAATTCAACTGCAGAGACTTCTGTAAAGTCACAATTAGCATGAGAGGAAAATGAAGTTCATAATGTCTTTCTGCTATTTATATTCTGAAACTGACGTCCTGAAACATCTCATCCCACTACGTTGTACCACTAGCAAAATTTATCCTGGTCTATATCTCTTCTTTAAAGTATTTTATTGCAGAGAGTAGAAAATTATTACAGACAAAAAAGAGAGCCTAATTTGCAGAAACAGAAGTAACTGCAACCTAGTGTTGCAGTATGAAATTATGAGTATGAAAGCGTGGGTATTTCAACTCATAAAGCAATTTCTTGATGGTCCTCCGGGGAATCTGTAGCAAAATTAAGCCCCATAGGTTCTCTTAGAGGAGCTGGTAATATTGTAGCTGCAAGAGTCCATGTATTTCAGACCTTAGTGACTCTTCTCAGCCCTACTGCCTGTGACATGCTTCTTAAGACAAATATTACACGGAAGGAGCTAAACTAATTTCCTGTGCTTTAGAGGCAATTTACTAAACCTTTCTTTAAGAATGGTTAGCACATATTTTTAGTGATAGGGAAATCTCCTCAGTGCCCAGTCTACAATTTTATTGAATACCCTACAGTAGGTTACACACATTTACGAGAGTGGAAATAATCACATAATTATGGTTGCCACCTAAATTATCGTCTGTTTTTCTTATTTATGTGGCCAATTTCTCCACTAGAAAGCAGTTCTCAAACCACAGGCTACAGAGAAATCCTGAAATCAGTGCTTCTACACTACAAGGTCTAAAATGTGCTATCTTAGAAATGCTTTAATGTGCTTCAACCCAACCAGAGCTTTCCAAAAGTGCAGGAAAGAGAAAGGACTATACTAGTCCTTTAGCACCTTCGCTACCAGGGGCCAAGCCGACAGCTGGTGTGAGCAGAGATATTGTCTTCCATTTCCACTTGTGACTATTTGGGAGAATCGCCTCAACAGCAAAAACGCACACAGTGAGAAGGGGAGAAATCCTACTCTTTCTAGCTTCATCGCTGATATTTGGGGGAAAAAAATATATGTATCTATTACAGGTATGTCTGCACTGAAACCGTGAGGGCTGAGAGCGGGAGGTTTCAGCCCGTGGGGAGGCTCCCTATGGCAAACAGGTATTGCTTTTCCATCCTCCCGGCTCCTGGTCCTTCCAGGAGCGGCTCTTGGCCACCTCCCCGCCCGCAGCCGTCAATCCGGCCGCTCGACAGACCCACGAGTGATGTACGAGCGGCGACTGCCATCTCGTGGGCAATCAAACCAGGACGCTTCGACAGCCACCACCGACAGCCCCAGGAGCAGCAACCACGCAGGGAGAGGAAAATAATCCAGCGGTGTCAATAAGGCAGTAAGGGACCTCTGCTGCAGTCCAGCCGAAGTAGCACAGATGGACAAATTTCCCATCTTCAGAGGTTGGCTCAGTGTATCTTTCTCTTTCCTCATTAGTTAGTCGTAATGCAGGGTTTAGAGTAGACAAACAGTCCGCTTTGAGTCTAGGCAGGTGGAGATGCTGGGTGCCTTTTAGACAGAAGTACCTCAATGTCCCCAAAACAGCGTGGGTGCATCACAGTTGTTGTTATCAAATGCACATTATTGTTTTCTCCAAGGCTCAGCCAGTATCAGCTGCTCATTGTCCCAGATCCCGGGACATTTCAAGACAGTCCTTAACCTGGAGTGTAAGATCTCCAGCCTGCAAAAAAATACTCATATTTTAGATATTTCATGATTAAATGGGAAAGTAAGTCCTAAATCTTTGCAAGATTGGGGCCAAGGAAAAGTAACTTACTGTTATTTTTCTCTTCTACCAAGTGTCACACTTCAGTGGCTTCAGTGAGTAAAGGTGAGACAAATCATTTAGTGGCACATTTCAGAGGACATTTTACTCTTTTTTGCTCCCAGCTGCAATTACCTATGTACTGCAGTTTGCAACACCCTCCATCTACAGAGCCCAAGGAATTCTGCAGTCATTTCCTCGTGTAGGACAGGTCAACATGAATAAAGGCAGCTGAGTAAATCACAACACAGAAAGCTTAAGTGACATACCCAAAGTCATGAAATGAGTCTTTGGAACAACTGACACAAAGGAGCCCACTATCGTAATCATGTAATACACTCCTGTCTACTCTCCATAACATCCCAAAAAAAATTCTGCCATCAAGCAACCTCATTAAAACCAATGAGGTTGTGTGGATGTAAATGGGGACAGAATTTGGCCAGCTCACATTCTATAGCATTTATAGATCTCTTTTTATAGACTATTTAGCTGTGATTATCCTTCAGTGCTGAGCCAAATGCACATCTGACAAAAGCCACTTTGGGTAACATCCATAAACATGATAGAAAGGGATCAACTTTAACATCTTTTTAATACATGCATCCACCTCTTCTTCCAGCAAGACTCTCACCAAGGTACTCCCTCCAGAGAACTTTTTCTTCCTTTGAGGCTCTTCCCCGCTTTGCTTTCAATAAGCTGAGACACTTTTTCCTTTGTAAAAGTTTCTTCAAGCCTTCAAGAGCTCAGGAAACAACACCTCTGCTGCAGATCTTCTGCTGTAATCCACCTCCCCAACACACATCCACTCCAAGCAACTCCACCTCCTTACAACTCCACAGCCTTTATCTCCTCTCCTACTTGCAGTCACTCATGGCCAGCTGTAGTCACTTGCTTCAGCCCAGCTGGAAATAAGAAACACTGATTTCTAGTAGGGCTAAATTTGGCCTCACATCCCTCAGCCAGCCATGCTTACAGCCTTCCTACTTCCCACATGGTTCAGGGGAAATCCTGACCCTGCTGAAGGCAATTGGAAAATTAGTCTAAACCTCAAAGGATGGAGACTTCATCCCTATTCTAAGGGTTTTGATGTCATTTGCCAGCACTGGGGGGTGTGTGTTTCGTTTTCCTGGCTAGACCCATCAACCTCATCACAGTCTACCTTGGGTGCCACCCGACAGCACGAGGAGACAACAGAGACAGGCTGCAAGCCTGCTCCACTTCTAATTCAAAACGGTTTTAATTTCTCCTTCCCTTCATCCTTTCGGAAGGCATTGGTCCCACGCCACTGCTTCTTTGGGGTGGTTCTTGTTTTCTCTAAAAGGCTGTTGTGCTGACAAGCCCACTATGTTCTTTCTATAGGTGCATTGATGCTTTCTCAGCAGACAGAGGTTCATTTGACTGATTCTTCCGTACACACCAGCTATAAGACAGTTTGCCATTCTGTGTGGGGAAAAGAAGACATTGCAAATTAGTGGAAGCATGTGAAAAAGGGGTCTTAGAACTCCATCCTCCCTGCAGCTTCATCCTGGTAGGGAAAGTGAGCCTGGGAACAGGCAAAATGTAATGGAGAAATAAAATGCTTTCTAATGCATGACTGGAATAAAGCAGCATTACACAGTGAGCTTGGTGTTGCATTCTGATCAGTCCGATGGCAAAGACATCATGCTTCACTTAGCCCCAATGTGCCCACTGTGTGACAAGTATGAAAAGATACGTGGAAAGGAAAGGAAGAGAAGGCTGCTTCTGGTCCGAAAGACCTTTCTGGCCTCTGCTGCACTCACAAAAGGGGTCCTGAATAGAAACCCAAATGAGCCTGGGGAATATTCATACGATCTTAATGTACCATGACTGCTGCCTACCCGCTCCAGATAAGTTGGATTAATAAACTGCCTTTCGCTTGTGACACCTCGGCATGAATTTTGCATTAGGCTCAATTCAGTAAAGTTCACAACTGACACGCTTCCTTTTATGACAATCCTTTTCAATTGTTTTTTGCACTCGGATGTCATAAAGATGTTTGAGCTTTTTTCTAGCAGCGAACTGTCTTTTATCTTGAAAAAGAGCTTTTATAACCCACTCATGCCGATAGCACTCTTGTATTAAGTTGGAAGGCAAAGCCCCTAGTCCGTTTATACTATTAACAAGACAGGCATTTTTTAGTGTCAATGAAAGCAGTGATGTGCTTGCTTCAATGCTGGGCTTGTCACAGTGGAAAATTTCAACGCAATGGGGGTGGGGCTGATTAAAACACAAAGAGAACATGATGTGATAAGATCAGCAGAACCTTTTGGAGTTATTAATACAAGGCGAGCGGATCATGTCCGCCAATTAGAGCTTACATGGCACTCACTAAATTTATCAGACCATGAATCTGTTCTCCTTTAATTGATAAGCAGGTGGCATGGCTGATCTGCGTCCAGATTCTGCAAGGAGAGATAAAAGTGGACGGATGGATGGATGAGTGGATGGATGGATGGATGAGTGGATGATATATGAGATGTGTTTATCTCTTAATGATGCACGCTAATTAGCTACTGCCTCTCACAGCAGCAGCTACTCAGGTCAGGGATCATTTGAAAGATGGATCTTTATAAGCACCAGGTGAAAATGAGGGGTAAAGGTTTGAGGAACTATTTAGGAGAGAATTTTGCTGCAGCCTGACAAAATAACAGAAATCAAAGATGGCTGGAGGATTTACATTCCTTACCTGAGATGCAGACTCAGAGCCATTACATAAAATTCAGTTCTGCAAAACTTTACAGAACTCAGCTAATGTCAGTTCCTGAGCAGTTTCATCTGTGAAACGGGCAAAATACTACCATAATAATTTTTCCTCTTACCCTTTGTCTTTTGGGCCTCTTTAGACAAAATGTCTTTCAGAGAAGGAAGTGCTCCTTACAATGCATAGAGTCTTGATCTCACTGGGGTTATCACACATACTCAAAAACATCTAGTTGGGTTGCAAAGACAGAACAAGCTTATAGGTGCAAAAACCCATTACCCACCCACTCTCTGTAGTTCCCACCATTCACTCCTGAGCTACATGAAAGGGAACTTGGTGCCATGCTACAATCCCAAATGCACTTTAGCTCCTTTTTTTTACCCTGAGCATAACTGGGGGCAGATTTAAGGCTTGCTGTGTGGAAGGGAAAGCCATTTTCTACACAGCAGGTTCAAAGTAACTGCCTTCCTCCATGACATTCTCAAAGCAGATGGAAATGTGGATCTTGAAATGAGCTAAACACCTGATGACCCTGAAACATCTCAGCTTAAATATATGGAAACCCGGGAAGAGTAGGCAGGCTTCATCCATGTGTACTTTGGATGAATGCTCCATCTCGTTTCACAGATTTAATTTGGTAAACCACAGATTGGTTCTATAGTTTATCCCAAATAAGCCATCAAGACCTATACATTACTTCAAAATTGTCCTGGAAAAGTGATTCTTCAGTTATATAAAACGTATTGCAATTCTTTCTATTCCTGTGCTGACAGGTCTCTTGGTTATTGCTGCATTCAGATAGGCAGGGGAAGCGGCACATCTAAAAATGGTTTAAATCAGCTCTTTGCGTAATCAAGGCAAGATTTCAGGGCTATCTGTACAGATTAGTCTGACTCTGATCCCTTGCAAAGGGTCAAATCTCCCATTTTTTACCAGGAGCAGACCTCCAGTTTCTGACTTATCAGGTGCCTGACTGTAATACCATGATTTCTATGTGTTCAGTGCTGGTTCTTTTATTTGGGTTGTGAGTAGCGAACTTTTCAAGGGGAAGATGAGATGATTTATCTATCAAAAGACTGGGGCTTCTCACAGGCCTCAGAGGAGAGGATTGATGCAGCCAGGAATGATAAGCCATAGGAAGGAAAAGGACACATGAACCCAGGAGACCTTTCTAGGCTTTCATAACTTTAGAAAAACACGATCCTGCAAACCCTTGTCCCTTCAAATCAGCCATGGACCTTTCTGTTATGAGCAGCTCCTTCCCTACCTCCCTTAGAAACACCATCATATGTTTCATGTGCTGTTTCCATAGCAACATTTAATTAATATAAACCCCTTGCCCCCCGCACAGCGCAGGTAGTATCTGCAACCAGCATTGAACATGAAATAAAATCAAAGAGTTCAGGCAGAAAAAGGCCTCGCTCCAATCTCAAGTGTGTTTACAACAGCAAAGTGGTGCCTGTGCGCTGAGGAGGGGAAGAGATGCTCTGGCTTTTAATTACATGAGATGTACATAGCAGGTAATTAATACAGAGCAAAGTGCGCAAATGCCCGAGCTTCCAACCCTCTGATCAGCAGCGCAACGCCGGCACCTGGGATCAGGCAGGTGGGACGCAGCAGCACTGTGCGAGATGCAGCACCCTCTGAACACCTCCACACCTCCCCGGGTACCCCCGATGCGCAGTGATTTGGGGACGAGGACCGGGGCTTGCTCTCCACCTGCCTCCACAGCCGTTCCCCCAAGTCCCTCCTTCCTCAGTGTCTGGGAGGTCAGGGCCCAGATATTTCTGATTAACACCCCCCACACCCTCTCTCCCGTCCTTTGGGAGCCATTTTAGTATCTCCGGATGGAAAGCGTGCAAGCTGCAGTTACGGCAAAGCATTAAAACAAACGGTTCTTATCATTTATATGAATTGCAGATGTGTGGAGACTTTTCCGCTAATAAATTCTGAGCTGTAAATGGATCGGGCATGTGATGTTGTGGTTTCTAAAGATAACAAAGCCTCTGTGTTTTTGCTTATTCTGGCAGAGCACCTTCACAGCATAGTGCTCCCAGGGAGTTAAGAACAGGTGAGAAGATATGTAGATATAGAGGAGAAGGCATGGTGCTCCCTCTGAGCCACTGAACCCCTTTTCTGATTTCTTGGGTTTCACTGTTTGTCTCATTTAATAGGAAAGTATCTAAGAAGTCATCTGGAATAAGGGCCCCAAGCTAGGGCTGTCAGTATATCACCCTGCATAGCCCCAGGCATCACAGAGATTTTGGGGTAAACCACTCTGATCATGGACAGCATTCAGGCAGACAACAGTCCACAAGGTCTCCTCTCCTCCCCTCCCCCATTTTAATGATCTAACCCTTGCTTTTTTGTTCAAGCAAAACTTCTGTAGGTGGTACCCAGATTCCTGTGGGCACCACCATTCTCTACATCCTGACGTGGTGCCTATGGATTTCCCAGAGGCTGGAGTAATGGGGGAAAGGGAGAAGGAACAATTCTACCATAATTCTTTTCCCCTTTAATTTTCACTTAGAAAATTAGAGTAAGGAGAGAAATGGGTAGGAAGGGAACCAATAAAACCCAAAATGAAACTACTCAACCAGATACCTCTGAAAGAAGGCGATGCTTGGACACTGCTCTAAAGGCCATGCACTTCCCAGCTGCCTCAGCTGATGCCTCTGAAAACTCATTATAAAAGACAGAGAATATCTGTCTCCCCTTTGTGTGTGAACATGGGCTTTCATTCCCATCCCTTGGGTTTTCTGGTATCCTATGGAAGATAAAATAAGCCGGAAGATGCAGGAGATATCCACTACTGTTCACCTCAAATCCAGCACTTGGAGAAGCAGGTTTCAGTCTCCCTCTACCTGGGGTGTGGAGGGGATTTGCTCTGAGTATCAGTAGTTAGATTTCATCCTTTCATCCTGGGCTTTAAAATGAACATCCTGTTTATCTGAAAAATGTTGTTATCCCAGAGTTTCTCATCTAGTCTGGTTGATCTGGCATGCCAGTTACCTGGTGTCTGAGTAGTTTTCTTTCCTGAAACTTAATCCTCATATCTCTAAGGAGGAAGAAGTTCATCCAGTTAGAATTTTACAGTGAGCAATTTTTGGATAGAAAATGGTTTTACAGTGAAAAAAGAAAGAACTTAAAAAAAAAATTTAACAGTCTTTGCTGGAAATCTTCCATTTAAAAAATTGGAGAAACTGAAAATACAGGAAAAAAATTAAATAATGGAATTTGAAGTAAATAGCTGAAAATGGACTTTCTGGTTGTGACTGAAATTCAGCATAAGGTAAAGGGAAGGTTTGCATGAATATGGTACTTCATTTTCTTCACAGCTTTCACTGGCATGGAGAAGACAAGGGAAGGAGAAAAAAGGGAGCTTTCCCACTTAGATGCAACAATATCTGCTCTCCCAGGGCCCTGGCAATGGTCTGTCTGTTAATTCCCTTGTGAAAAGCCACTTTGAAAGAGCTTTGAAATCCTCCTATGGGACATAGCAAAATCAACAGCCAAACAACAGGCCTCAGGGGCTCATTTCTTGAGCTGAAACAACACTCTAAATCTCTATTACTTCAGCTTTATGAAATCTTTATTATTTACTAGTACATAATATTATTGATTTGGACATGAGGGGATATATAAACTCATGCAGACAGGCAGGACTGATACGTGGCTGGCAGCCCAGGTTAAGTTTACAGTAAGCACTTCTGAAATCAGTCTAATTAACGGTGACACCAGCGAGCACCTGGGCCCTGCGGAGGGGTTGGCAGAGATAAGCTTAAAGCCTTCCTTCTCAGCAGAAGTACCCAAGGAGGTGTCTGTGCTTACTGGTGGGACATCAGGCCTGGAGAAAAAATAATTAAAGTAAATCAGTGGGAAGAGACCTGTGAATTCAAACACATAGCAAATACTGCAGCTTGCAGCTAGAAAAGCTTAGCAGCTTGAGCACGGAGTCTGACTACAGAGAAAGATGAAACATTATGTGAATTATTTGAATATATGGTACTGTGTTACATACAAAGGCCAGAAAGTGGAGGAACCTCCATTCAGAGCTCAGCTGGCCGAGTCCCTGAGCAACCTGGTCTAGCTGGGCTTGTGTTAAGCAAAGCGTTGGACCAGCCTGTGGTCTGTTCTAGCCCAAATTATTATATGACTCGAGGACTGTATTATTTTTCTGTGCTGGTTCACATACAGGGTAAATATTGAACAGGATAAATACTTTTTAAAAAAATTCTTAAAGCTTCAATCCTCTGAATTGCTTGTCAACGTGTGTGTAGTAGCATTTTAAGAGGCAGCATTTTCCAGTTTGCTAACAATTTTATGATCCCTTTTTTCCTTGGTCTTTTTGATGCTTCTTACCTTACACAGCCCATCAATGACTAGCAGGTTGTCTTCAGCAGGTGCTAATACACCTACTCCAGTGCAGAAGCTGGAATTCAAAGGGCAGTATTTGTGGGTGATTATTCAGAGGGGCGGGGAAAAAAGACTCATAGGGAAGAAACAGCATCCAATTATTTGGTTGCAGCATGTGAGAGTATATTTTGTAATGAACTCTTAAGCCTTTGTAAGATTTCTTCCTCAGTTCTGAAGCAGAAATTGAACCACATTTGCGGAGACTCTGGCCGGAAGGGAGAGAGCGGGGTATGGACATGATGGCCTCATTAGGAAGGGAAATATCCTGTCAAAGGTAGTGCTTCTCTCTTAAGCAGAGGGAGCTCACAGCAGGCAATAGTTTTTTTCCCTCCTCTATCACATATTCAAATTGCTGTGAACACCCTTTTGCTCAGAGCTGGGCATGGATTTTGCATAAGGCCATGTCCTTGGACTGACAGAGCACAGGAACAGAAATAAAGCAGCCTTGGGGGCAACATAGGAGGAAGGAGACAGCAAAGGGGAAAGTGAAGAATAGTTTAAGTTACTTGGGTTTGAAATTTCATCTAAACTCAGCTGCTCATCTAAACCCACTGCAATAGCTGCTGGAGACTGAGCTGGTGCTATGGTCTTCAGCACAATAATGCTGCACCAGCATGAAAGTTTTGTTTGGATTTTAAAATGGCAAATGTTTTGGCACACGTGTGGCAACGATTCACTTCTGTAGGTTGTCTCTCTTCAGTCCTTTCCCTAAGCAGCAGCAACAACAGAAAATGAGTGGGTAATATAATGAGATTTTTAGTGCATATAGGGTCTCGATGGGAGATCACACTCGGAAGGGAGGAACTGGGGGATAGTGGGAAGTTAAGACTGTTTTGTTTCATTTTGGACCATTGCCTTTGACACCTTTCATACATGGTTAAAATAGTTGCATGGAATCTGGAAGTTAGAATTTTTGTATATGCATTTTTATGTAAATCCAAAATAGAAGAATGAGGATGAGTTCATGGGGAACAAGCTTGGGTGGTTTGTGAAGTGTTCACCACTAGAGGACTCTACAGCAATAGTTAATTGTCTCTTTTCTCCCCTTCTTTTTTTTTTTTTTTTTTTTGCTTTTTTAATATATGCACCCTCTGGTAATCCTTTCTCAGAGAACAAGAAAGCCTGCTCCAGAAGCCCCAGGTGCTGAGCCTTGGCACTGTTGGAAATGTGTCTTTACAGGCTAGAATTTGAAACAAGTTCTCAGACAAGGCCAGACCAGAGTCATTGAGCTTGCCCTGTTTAACATGGAGAATAAATAATCCTGTTTTCAAGAAAACAACTCGCACGCTATCCTTCTGGGAAGGTAGGTGCTAAGGAACTTCTTTTGTTTCCTTTCTGGGATCACCTTTTTGTTTCCTGCACTTGCTCCTGCCAAAAAGAGGGAGATTTAGATTAGATATTAGGAAGAAATTCTTTACAGTGAGGGTGGTGAGGCACTGGAAAAGGTTGCCCAGGGAAGTCGTGGATGCCCCATCCCTGGAAGTGTTCAAGGCCAGG
>JAOXNO010000070.1:35116797-35140206 GCA_028565335.1 Limnodromus scolopaceus
CATCCATGAGCTGCTACTGGACTTTTTATCTGACTCTGGAGCAAGAGCCCTCTCTCCATCCTGTCCTCCCTCCCTCCCGCCCTCCCTCCCTCCATCCATCCGGGGGGCTGCGGGGCCGCCGGGGGTTTCGGCCGGGCCGGACGCGGAGACAAGAGGGTGAGTGATCATTTTTTTTTTTTTTTTCCTCAGCGTCGGTTTCAAGGCGCCGGTTCCCAACCCGGCCCCGGCCCCTCTGGGTACCGCCGGGACTGAGGGCCGGGGGAGGGCAGGGACCCGGCCTGCCGGCCCCGCCGCTCTCCCGCCGGGTCCCGCAGGGAGTGAAGCGCCGGGGGAGGTGTGGGGCTTTTTCTTCTAAAGCCAAAAAAAGCGAGAGCTGCTCTTCACCTCTTAAATATGAAATTATTGATTTCTCCCCCCCCCCCCCCCCGCCCCCTTATACCTATGTCTCTCAAAGCTGTGGTGTAAGGGACGCAGCTCCCATAGCCTTTCTGATTAAATCCGTTCAATTAACCCTGCCGAGAGAAGCGTGCAGCTTCGTACCAGTGACTGAGCCGGGCTGCCAGAGGAGAAGAAGTAGCTCCCCGTCCCTCTGCTGTCCGTACAGGCCCCTTCGCATTTAAAAAAGTTACAAGCAGGTTTGGTACTTGGTTTGTTTTTTTTTTTTTATCCCCCCCCCCTTTTTTTTGTTCTTTACTTTTTTCATCCATCCGCTTGCGGTTGCGGTTATCGAGGTGGGGGGCTTAGACTGGCCAAATCCACCCTTGGGAAAATCTTCTGTCCTCAGCCTTTCGTAAAGCAGACACCGAAGTGTTTCATACTATTTACATAGAGAGCCCCAGCTTCGTAACTGGTTTCTGTTTTCCTTTCCTGGCAGTCTCTGCGTGTCATCTTCTCTTGTCATCTGCTGGAGTGACTTCTCCGGTCAGGGTGCCGTGGGCTGGAGCTTTTGTAGTCTTCCTCCAGATGTACTTCTGGACAGATCCAGAGCCCCAAGAAAAACAAACAAGTCTATAACCTTTATACTTTGTCAGCTTCCCTTGTCTTCTCCCTCCTTCCCCTGTCTTGTGACGCTTGTTTTTATTGAGCTTACCTCAGGAGGAACCCAAGATGTTTGTAACACACCCTGCACGTTTCTGGTGGCGTCCAGCTGCTCCTGTTATCTCAGCTGTGTTACTGATGGCTGCTCTGGTAACAGTCTCCTTTCAGAGTCGTGTAAACCAGGTCTGAGCTCTCATGTACTTTTCTTTTCTCTGCCCATCTCTCACGGGGTCTGACTCCTTAGTGAGCCGGGACCCTTTCTGGCGCCTCTCTGTTTTCCTTGTCCTGTTCGCTGCTTCAGATCAAATCTTACCCCAAACCACGTTTTGTCTCTTTTGTGTCTTTAACCCTCACCATCTGCTCTGGTTTATCTCTGTGATAGGGCTGTATACATTCAGTAAAGCAGTTGGGGAAGAGACACCGGTGGCAGTTTGCTCTGCAGCGGGAAGGTGTGAGGTGGGCATAAGATTCTCGCTACTCAAATCGGAGTGAAATTTGCTGCAAAAGCCAATTAGTCACACCCTAATGTGGACACAGGAGCCTGTAAGCAGCTTCAGCACCGGGGAACTTAAGCGTTGTATCATATTTTTTTTTGCTCATTTTCCCAAGTGTTAGGGGATTGTTGCCTGAAGTCCTTCTGCCTCAGCACATATGCGAAGCGTGCCTCGTGGTAGGCTCCCATGCTGTGTTTGGAGCAGGTTCAAGCAACTCGGGCCGTGAGGATGGTGTCTTGGATGTGGTTTTGGAGAGGAGATAAGGCCGGTTGAAAACTGTTCAACCGAAGGAGCTAGACAAATGAAATTTGTGAAGGCAGACAGCTTGGGAACAGATGATAAGATGCTGCATGACACGTACTCCAAACATATGAAAATGAGCGTGTGTCTGATATATAATATGGTCCCTCCAGCGCTGGAGAAAGTGCTGGGCATGGTCCTGGACAGGGACAAGGAGTATGTGTGTGTCTATGTGGTACGTATGTATTAGTGAATGATGAGACCGTTTTTGTCCCTGCAGTGGTAACCAAGCGCTCCCCAAAGCCTGCAGGAGTTCAGGTCCTTCTTAAACAGCCAGAGGAGGTTTTAGGCAATGTTTACCAGGCAGGTGAGTGAAACAGGAAGGGCAGGATGTGGCCATCTGTGGAGGTGGAAGAGGATGGGCAGCGTGTTGCGAGATGGGGAGGGAAGTGGCAGCGTTACAGAAGAGGGTGTTGAGCAGTGCCTTGGCGTGAGTAGGTGGAGCAGGACAGGCAGAGCTGGCCCGGGGTGTCAGCCACGGCGCCTGGGGACCGTGGAAGGGGCAGGTTTGAAGAAGCAGTGTCAGCACTTGAACAGAGGAGTAGATTTACTCCCGTCTTTTATAGACTGTAATTGAATTGCAGTGAAAGTGGCTGGTGTTGCTTAAAGCAGCGGCTGCGGGAATGCCGGCTAGGAAGCATTTAGTTCTAACAAGCCACCCCAAGCCCCCTGGCCTGACCTTTAACCACTGTCACATCGGTCTTTGCTTATCAACTTTATATCCCCGCAGTGGCTATTAGTGTCGCTCCGGCCAGTACGGGCTGCTCTGTCTTCCTACCCATCGCTCGAGCCTGGGAACGTTGCATGTCCCGTAACCACTGTCTGCTTGCTGACCATTAGACTTTGCAAAGACTTCCAGTTTTATATGACAGCCTGTCAGATTGTGGCGAGGCGAATTTATTACTGCAGCACGCTGGCAATCGCTCTGGTTTGCTTGTGATGCGTGCACAGATGCCCAGGATAGCCTGGGCTGCTGCAGCGCTCCTGTGCTGATCCAGAACGTGCAAGCTGAGTACGTGGTTTGATGCTGTGTAAAGAAATGAAAAGATCAAAGATGGGTGTCACGTGTTCCTTCAGTCCAGAGCCAGAGGGCAATGAGCAATGCCCTGTCTTGCAGCCCCAGACCCTGCAATAACTGTCAGTGCTTTACAATCCAGTGGGAACGGCTGTCCTACACGCTCATCAACATCAGGGGCTAATCGGTTCAGGAGGCGTGAGAGGGCCTCCCACCTCCACGGCTCTGAACTCTGGCCAGGATTGCAAATGAGCTCCTGCAAATCGAACCTGGCAGTTGCAACCACAATCTCCTGCCTGGCAGGGGAGCGGCGAAGACAAAGGCGAAACCCCAGGTTAACTGGCCTGGCACAAAATTGAAATCCTGCCCTGACAGCAGGCGGACAGACCTGTTTGGTATGAGTGTCCGTAGCAGGGCTTCTGGTTAGCCTGACCATCGGAGCAATCAGCTCTGGCAACCTCAGGGCCGGGAGCCGGGCACAGTATGCAGAGAGAGAGTGGGAGGATCTGAATATGCTTTCTGGAGTCAGCAACTGCAGTGGTTATTCTGGCATTAATTTGACGTATACCACATCTCATCTTCTGAACGCTCCCTGGGAAGTGGCATGTGGTTCCGCTCCTCTGCATTTTGAAGTACCAAAGGCCTTTTGCCTTTGCGTCACATTAGCAAGTTGGCTTGCTTGAAAAGGACTTTATCCTGCCCAGATGGGGCTGGGGTAGATACTGCGATCAAGTAGATTGTTTCTGTTCTGGAGCCTTTTGGAGTATAATTCAGGAGACGGGACTGCAAACTGGCTTGCCCGCTCCGCAGCCCCTGCATTCATTTTGCAAAGCGACTGTGATTGATCTGGCAGAATGGGATTTATTCACTAGTGGAGCTAGAGGGCAGGCGGGGAGGACAAAACCCCACAGCAGCCTCTGAAATGAATCACGGGCTCTGAAAAGATCCACTGGGGTTAAGGCATAGCAATGAAAAGCTATTGTCTGGAGCCTGAACTGTGGCTAAAAGCGTTATTTATCCCGATTTGGATAGTGGTTGTAGGAGGGTGTGGTATTCCCAGGAACTGCAAAGCCAGGGTGCTTAGTGATGAGCATGAACTTTATTTGATTGCCTCACAGGTAGCTCAAGAAGCTCTATGGAGTAATTCAGTTGCGGAGCAGCAAGTCCAATACCTGATTGCAAATAAAACTGCATATATTGCATGCAAAGTGGATTTCCTGTGGGTATTTTTATTTTGGTTGGAACGCGATTGCCTTTGGCTTAGATTAGTGCATATCTTACAGATTTGAGGCACTGCTGCCCCTTTTACCAGTACGTTTGCAAGACAGAACAAGAACCTCATTAATTGGTACAACTTGGCAATACTGCTTTTGTTCTCTATGGTAAGTGGCATTCAGGAGATTCTTGTGGTGGCTTTGGGCTCAGAGTGGAGCACAGATTTAAGGGTACTGGTGAGAATGGGATCTGAAGCAGTGACGGACAGACAAAGTTTCTGAGTTCAGCTTTGCTTTAATAAGCATGTTCAGATACGTGCCCGGACCTTCTCCAGACAATCTGATCTCCTGGAGCCTACAGAATTGGGCTTGGAAAACCTCCCAGTTTCTGTCTGAGCCGACAGAAGGAGCTTTTCACATGGGCTCTCTGTTTTCTGTCTAGGATATACAGGCTAGACTAGAAAGTGAGAAAATGAGAAGAAACGATAAGGCTCTCTTCCACTCTCAAAGGCTGAGGCAGGATCAGGAATTCTCCTTTGGGGGGGATGGTGTCAACAGTCTTTGCTTGCCTAGATGCAAATATGAGAAAACAACGAGAGTTTGTCAGGAAGGCCAAATCCAGCTCTGTTACAGAGATACCTGCTGAGTCACGGCAGAGTTACGTTGCCTGAATTCCAGCATGCAAAATCACGGTTGCATCTTTGCTGCATTAGTCATCCTGAAGAAGACAAGAACAAATTTGGCTGACACGGGCAAACCACTAAATTCACCGGCGCTGCTGGAGGTGAACCCGATTTGTTAGAGAGCAAAGCCTGCATCCAGGCACGCGGGAGGTGTGGACGGAGCAGAGAACACGCCTGGGAGAGGATGCAGTGAAGGTCCGTTGCTGCCCGCCTGGCAGCAGCCCAGGCTCCACGCTTACCAAGTGCAGGGCTCACCAAATGCCAGGTGGTATTTTAATTCCTTTCATCTCAAGCACTCTTTACAGAAGGGCATTATTAGTATCGAGCATTTCAAGCAGCTCCAAGCTGATAGTCCACGGTCTTAATGCAAGGACATGAAAAAAATCTGAAAACATCTTTACATTTGTTCCTTCCCCTTTCTTGTTTTCTGTCTCCCCTCCCCACCATCTTTTCCTGTTTTCTATTGGTTTTTTTCCCCCTTTTGAAGCTCGAGCTGTGTTTGTGAGTACGTGAATGCCTGCATGCAATAGATCCCCCGTCTGAAACCTTTTGACGGTCTCCAATGCCGGGAAATTGCATCTGAAACCCAGCTGTATCTGGGTTCCGCATTTGACAGTGATTTGCCACACTCATCTTGCTCTGAAGCAGATTTGCAAGGAACTCCTCCTTGTGAAAACACCACTTCAGGTTTCTAGTTTGCCACTCTGTACAGTGAAAAGGCGAGAAAATTGGTTCTATACCAGTAATTTTGCCCTGGGGTGGGGTTGTTGGCCTAAGCACCAGGCAGCGGAGTCCATGAAGGTGTTTGAAAGGTACAGATGTTCAGGATGAGAAAGCCAGTGCCTTACTAATGGGCAGAGAATTTATCCCACAGCTTCCAGGCAGGAGCTGAACTTTGGCTGAATTCAAAATGGCATTTCACCCCAAAGAGCTGATATTGTGAAATCGGAGAGAAAATAAAAATCAATCATATGCCTGCCTCCCTGTGGAACCAGCCATCGCTGGCCGCTCAAGGTGGGTCTGCCCTGGTTTGGAAGGAGTTGCTATAGCTTGGAGCGCGGTCCATACGTGGAGGGCCCATATGGCTGACTGCTTAGGACTGAATCTCCAGTCTGGCATGAGCAGCTTCTTCAGGTCTTCTGAGCTGAGCCAGCAGGGGACCTTGCTGCTTATTTATTTACTTATTTACGGCTTTAAAGAGTTCATGGTTGAGTGGGGCACAAAGAAACGCGTTCTGCTTGTTGCTTCTCTGAAAGTCTGATGGGCAAACAGAAAATGCCAGCTTTGGTTCATGGGATTTGGGCTTTTTGTTGGTGTTTAGCCAACCTTTACGGTCCTGGGAGAATGCTTAAATCCTGTAGTTTTGCCCTTCTAAGCAGAAATTGTTCTTGATCCACTGAAATCTCACTGGGAGATACCTTATTCACTCTCAAATATTTTCCTCTTGATAGGAAGCAGCATCTCAGCTGGCGATTCTCTGCAGATAATGACTGACGTTGGAGATTTGTGGACAGCCTTCTGGTTTAAGATGGAGAGAGGAACCCCAAGCGTAGCTAATCAATAGTCCTTCTGAGCTGTCCTCTCACATGCAGTTCTTTTGTGATTGAGGACTGGGGCCTGATACGGCTTCAAGGTACCCGATTTCCAAGTGCTGCTTGGATTTTTCAAGAGGTAATAGAGTGTTTCCTGAGGTTCTTCTAAATGACCCATACCATCTCCCTACAGCCAGGGAGAGGGGAGTCCCAACAGGACTCCGACATGGTGACCCACCAGCCTGAGAGGGACAGTCTTCTGCTGAGGCATGGTTTGTAGGAAGCAAGAAGTGCTTGGACAGGAGAACTGTGGCTGTGTTTGAGTGGGGAGTTTGACCAGCTCTGTGGTTTTGATTTTTTTTTTTTTCCCCATGTTCTCTTTACCAGCTCTGTCCTGTCCAGAGAGAACTGCTGGTGTGTTTTCTTCATGAGCTGAGATCGGAGGGGTCTTTTCTGCCTGAGCCAACTCCTACTCTCCTTCGGGGTTGCTGTCTGCCCTGTGTAGGTGAGCGGAAGAATTTCCAAAGTCCCCTTATCATGCTCTGCTGGAAAACTCCTCTATTTCCTATATCTGCTCTACAAAGGCTGCAGACAGCCAGGGGACTGTTGCGGCCAGCAGACAGCGTTGGATAGCTGTCAAAAAGCTGATGCCCCTCTGCCCTCATCCATATGGAAGAAGGGTTATCGTCTGCCCCTGTGTGCAGTAAGGTATATTTTCAATGACTGCCTTTCAAAGGAAAAGAAATGAATGCGGCGTGAAGAAATCCAAGACCCAGTTTGTTCAGGTCATGCCTTCTGCTATTCGCGTTGATGCGTCTGTTCCAGTGATAGCTTCCTACGTGATGGAAGATGCAGCTGTGAGCTCCGATAAACCCCTGAGCTCTCACCGAGCAGGTGGAAGCTCGGCAGGAGCCACTGACAGGTTTCTTTGTGTAAAATATTCCCCATTCTGAGTGGTTCTGTTTTTTCTCTTTAGGTCAGTAGCTGGATAAGGGAAGTGAGGATTGTGGTAGGGGCTAAACTTGCTCTGCATGCATCTGCTTCTGAGAAGTGCCTGTAAGAGCCCATGTCAAGGGTCCAGTCTGTTCATCACTGCAGTCAAATGTTGCTTAAATTGAAGCAAGTGCTTGTGCACATCATGGAAAGTGTAGAAGATCCTTTTTAGTTACAGGCTTCTGAGGTTCATAAGGCTGCCAGATTTTGGAAGAAACCCATCAGATGAAATTGTTACTGCTTGCAATTTCTGTTCATCTGATATGGCTGGGATGATGCCAAGGTCTCTGGTAGGCTGAGAGATGAGGTGGGGTGTGTTTGTGGGGGGAAGAATTAGTACCTTTTCTGCTTGTGCCCAGCTATGGTAGGATTCAAGAAGCCTCAAAACAAGCTGTTTGGAAGTTTCTGTAAGCCGTAAGCCTTGCTGGTGAGGTGGCTGCACACCAGGGTTCAGATGCTGCTTCAGGTTCAGTCTACTGGTCCGTCTAGCCCATGTGATCTGTGACCAGTGACATCCAGTGTCATAACCTGGCTCCAGGAGAGGCTGACTAAAGGGTCTGTGACTGTGGCCTCTTTATCCTTCCAGCTTGCAGCTGTACTGGGGACCAGCTGGTGCCTGTGGTGGGACAAGGTGATGTGAAGAGCAGCCCTAATGGGGGCTGGGCTGGACTGGAACCTGCCAACTTATTCCCTGGATGCTCTTTAACACCTATTGGATAGAAATATTATTTGGTTACCCAGTGCCTTGAGCAAGATGTTTGATGTTGGAAGCCTGAGATATTTTATATATGTGTGTTGTATATATATACGTGTGCATATATGAAGTGGCCCTATTGCAGCTTTTATATAGACATTTTTCATTTCTAAATGACCTGCTCCTTCCATTCTGAGTAGTGCCTTTTCTAATCTCAGTGCTAGAAAAAATGATGCTGCCTACCTGCAATCTTTTTGTTTCCATAGCTGTCCTATATAAATTGCTTAATTTTCTGTGCATAAGCAAATCAAAGGTTAACATTGAATAGCTGACCCGACCTGTGAGCAAAGAAAGCAGTAGCAATGGAAGGGTGGTTTCTGAGGATGTAGGAATAGGAACCTAAATCAATAGCTTTTAGCAGACTCATAAATGTTTCATTTGTATTCCTCGCTTCGGTGTTATAGAGCTTTGACGCGGGAATCCATATAACCTCTTAAATTAGTGTTGTCCCTGCGCTGGGTGTAGATGTTGGAAACCATTTCCCTCAGATGCATTTCAAAGTGCTGCTCTGTAATGGCATTTTCCTTCCTCTTTTGGAGCCTCTGATCACAAGCGAAACAAGCTTGGCATACTCAGCCCCAGGCTGCAGGGATTTTGGTGCTGGACGTGCAACCCGAATACCTGCAGCAACGCTGCTGCCCAGCTCAGAGGCCAAGTGGGAGTCGTGGCTGCTTGGGCGAGCTGTCGTTTCTGCATGGAGAAGCACAGGGAGACCTTTTCCCTGGACTGCAACACAGGGAGGGCCTCAGGAACACCAACCTCAATAATTCACGGCAGGGGATGGGGAAGGAGGGACGTGCCCACAACTGTTTGTCAGATTTGGGCTGTTTTGGAGGCACTGGAGGAGCAGTGGGGGGGGTAGGAAGAGCGTGAGTCAGGCAGCTTATCTGGCCATCCGCCTCCGCTGGAGGTCATCCACCCGTGGAGCGTGGGAGGGTTGTGTGGCTCCCGGTCTCTGCCAGGTCAGGGCTGTGACCTGCTGGCTGTGACCTGTGTCCCCTCTCCCAGCGTGTCCTGATTTCCCTTGGGACCCCAAGTGCTGGGGTGACAGCAGTGAGCCCAGCCTGGCTGGGGAGGACAGGGCTGATCTGTAGACCTTGTGCTTGCAGGGGAGAAAGACCCTTGAGGAATCTCAGGCTGTGAAGAGCAAGTTAAATAAAAAAACAAACTACTACAACAAACAACTAACCAACTAAAAGAACTCAACCAAAACCCCTTCCCCAACTGTGTCTATGTGGCTAATTACTCATTGCTAAACAATTAGATGGCTGGAGCCGTGGGATTTCAGCCCTGGAGCAGCCCTGCAAAGCAAAACTGTGGTGTTTTTGGGAAGAGGGAGTAGAAAAGGGATAGAAAGAGAGTGTTGGGCGAGAGAGAAGATGTAGCAGATTCAGAATAGTGTTTCTGAAGCAATGAGAAATGCTCCTGTGCATCTGAACAGGGTCCTCTCTGCCCCAAGTGCTGAAATGCTTCTGTCACAGTTCAGACCCCCCCGAGCTCTGTGACTTGCCCCCATCTTTAGCCCATTTAGCGGGCTGCCTGCCTGCAAACTCCACTTCTGGCCTGGGAGAGTCTCTCTTACTGAAAATTCACCTAGCGTGGTGCCTGCGATGGCTTTGCTGTGTGTGCTGTCAGAGGGGCCCGTAATGGAGTCACAGCTACAGGCTTTTTCTTTCTTTTTGGGCTCATTTTTCAAACCTCAGGGCTGTCGTGCTACCAGCTTCAGTACTGACTTTCTGCTGTAAGGGAGGACTGCGTGCCTGTCTGTCTGCCTACTTCAGTTACACGGGGGACAAAATTGAGCTGGCTAAAATATTTTGGAGCAAATGACTTGGATTTTTATCGTCTAAGTGCTATTAATTTGATTGGTCTAAAGGGTTTTCTTCCACAGGCAAGGATAGGTATCAGGTAGCACTTAAATGAAATATTAGCTAATAAAAGCCTTGTGTTTACTTCTACTTGTCTGTTAAAAAGCATAATTCAGCTGTCTATTACTATCTGATGCGGATCTGTCCTGCAAAATGTTTTTGTCATATGAAGTGTCTGGTGAATTTTGTCAACAAAAGCTACAATGAAAGGGTTTGGTAAAATTTGTTCAAAACTTCTGGCTTGTATTGGTAGCTAAATATTCCATAAATAAAACCTGTAGCAATTGCCTTTCCTAAACCTGCAATAATCTTCATGAAAATCAGAAGCCAAACTTGATTTCTGCTGAGCCAAGAACAGACCGATGCCCTTTATCCTGGATAGACTCTCTTATTGCTGTTTTCTAAGGAAAAATAACTCTCCTGCGGTTTGCCAATACCCTCTAGGGGCTGTTGAGACAATTTACCATCACGTTTGGGGTTTGATTGCTTCATTTTGTTGCTCCGTTGCTGCAACCAAAGCGCAGAATTTCCCCCTTCACCCTGCTCAGCCTGAGTTAAAGCTTTGGAGGGTATGAAGGTGCAAGCCAGGGCACAGGAGCACCCTTTTGGGGTGTCACCTGGTGCTTCAGCTTTGAGGTCCCTTGAGAGTGTACCAGGGCTGGGTAGCAAATGCATATGTTCTCTGCCTTAGGTCAGTAAGGACAAGAGAATAAAGTTTTTTTCTGTTTGTTTCTCTGCAGGCAAGAGCTCTGTCATCATGTCAGTCAGCGTCCACGAGAACCGTAAATCCCGGACTAGCACCGGCTCCATGAACATCTTGCTTTTTCACAAAGCTTCCCACCCGGACTGCGTCTTGTCCCATCTGAACACCCTGCGGAAGCACTGCATGTTCACCGATGTCACCCTTTGGGCAGGAAACAGGTCATTCCCATGTCATCGGGCAGTGCTGGCTGCCTCCAGCAGATACTTTGAAGCCATGTTTAGCAATGGCCTCCGGGAGAGCCTGGATGATGAGGTGAACTTCCATGACAGCCTCCACCCAGAGGTGCTGGAGCTACTGCTGGACTTTGCTTATTCCTCTCGGATCATCATCAATGAGGAGAACGCGGAGTCCCTCCTGGAGGCTGGAGACATGCTGCAGTTCCATGACGTCCGAGACGCAGCAGCTGAGTTTCTGGAGAAGAACCTCTACCCTTCCAACTGCCTGGGCATGATGCTGCTCTCAGATGCTCACCAATGCCGGCGGCTCTATGAGCTCTCCTGGAGGATGTGCCTGGTCAACTTTGAGACTGTTCACAAGAGTGAGGACTTCAACAACCTGTCCAAGGACACTCTACTGGACCTCATCTCCAGTGATGAGCTGGAAATTGAGGATGAAGAAAAGGTCTTTAAGGCTGTCATCCAGTGGGTGAAATATGATCTGGATGAGCGGAAGGCTTATCTCCCAGAACTTCTGAGGAATGTTCGTCTGGCCTTGCTTCCTTCTGAATGCCTCAAGGAAGCCTTGGCTTGCGAGGACTTGATCATGGTGGATGAAAGGAACAAGCTTGTCTTGGATGAAGCTATTCAGTGCAAGAAGAAGATCCTCCAGAATGATGGGGTGGTCACCAGTCCATGTGCCAGGCCTCGCAAGGCTGGGCACACCTTGCTGATCCTGGGAGGACAGACCTTCATGTGTGATAAGATCTACCAAGTGGATCACAAAGCAAAGGAAATTATCCCCAAAGCAGACCTGCCAAGTCCACGGAAGGAGTTTAGTGCCTGTGCCATCGGTTGCAAAGTATATATCACTGGAGGTAGGGGCTCGGAGAACGGGGTCTCTAAAGACGTATGGGTGTATGACACTGTTCATGAGGAATGGTCAAAAGCTGCTCCAATGTTAATAGCTCGGTTTGGGCACGGTTCGGCTGAATTGGAAAACTGCCTGTATGTGGTTGGTGGACACACTGCAGTAGCTGGAGTCTTTCCTGCATCTCCTTCTGTTTCCTTGAAACAAGTAGAGAAGTATGATCCCATATCCAACAAATGGACAATGGTGGCCCCTTTGAGAGACGGAGTGAGCAACGCTGCGGTGGTGAGCGCCAGGCTCAAGCTTTTTGTCTTTGGTGGGACCAGCATTCACCGAGACATGGTGTCCAAAGTCCAATGCTATGATCCAGCTGAGAACCGGTGGATGATCAAAGCCGAATGCCCCCAGCCCTGGCGCTACACGGCAGCCGCTGTCCTGGGCAGCCAGATTTTCATCATGGGAGGAGACACAGAGTTCACGGCAGCATCTGCCTACCGCTTTGACTGCGAAACGGACCAGTGGACACGCATCGGGGACATGACAGCCAAGCGCATGTCATGCCACGCTTTGGCCTCGGGGAACAAACTCTATGTGGTGGGGGGTTACTTTGGGACTCAGAGGTGCAAAACGCTGGACTGCTACGACCCTACATCAGACACGTGGAACTGTATCACAACGGTGCCTTACTCGCTCATCCCCACAGCTTTTGTCAGCACCTGGAAGCACTTGCCATCATGATGAGGGTCAGGGCTCGGGGGCTTGTATCCAGGAGGTCAATAAGGTAAGGGTCTCCTCTTAAGCTGAAACTTACTTTCTTGTGTCAATTGCGTCTCCACCTGAAGCCATGGGTTCCAGGTTGCTCAAGTTTTATGAAGAGGGTGCATTTAAAGGTGGGATGCAGCACCAGAAAAAGGTAATGTACTAAGCCGTGTTGTAAGTCTAGCAAGCTTCAAGGTTTCTCCAGTTTCCAGATGGTCCACTCAGTATCTTACAGCGACGGTTGCGAGCTGGCCACAGCTCTTCTCCCTCTGCTCTGAGCTAGCTGGGTGTGTGGGTGGGTATGGGAGGGCAGATGCATCCATGCCTGCTCTCATGACTGTCACCACAGAATGCATCCTGTCCCCACGCAGTTGAGGGGATTATGGTTTCTAAAAGCACTTACATATGAGTCCTGAGAGATACTAGGGCAGCAAGTGCTTTGGAAGAAGTCTCAGTAGTTGAGTATTTTTGCTGGGTATCGGGGTGATTTATTCAGAGCTGATGAATACGTAGGCAAGAGACCCTTGGGATGCTGGCTAATCCTGGATCTCTTTTTGTGCTTGGTATTTACATTTCAGTGGGTAGCAGAAGCAGAAGCTTAGAAGCCATGGTGCATTTGATGGTCCTGTTGTTTATTTAACATCCAAACTGTTGCTTGTTAAATCAGAACTTCTGAGACTTCTGTGTGAGACCTGAGTGGGAGGGAAGGGGTTTTGTAACCAGAAAAAGAATGTGTTTATCAGTGTTCTGGGGTGTGTGAGAATAAGGTAGTTGGTGGAAACTCCTGATGTCCTGTCTCATTCTGGTGCTCCAGTTCTTGCTTGCTCAGAGAAGGTGCTGTTGTAATGCTACTGGGACAGGGCTGTTGGTTCCTCCTCTCTCCTCCCCAGCGGGATGCTTTGTTGCCATTCTGGATACCAGCTTTGCTCCACAGAGCTTTGCATGTCTTCACCAATATGTGCTGAGATGCAGCTGACCAGGCAAAGGCCAAAAACTCTTATCCCTTTGCATGGTGAAAGCAGATATTGATACAGGCAAAATTAGGGTAAGGTCTACTTTGCAGGAAGTCCATAACACCTCTGCTAGCTCAGTCTGCAGGTTTCAAAGTGCTGGCAACACACACAACCCTGCTTTGGTGGTTGGAGACTACCTCCCAGCTAGCTGAAGGAGCTGGGAAGCCCTCGCGCACGGGGGTGGGATTGACAAGCATCACTTATGGTTTTATTTGGAAGGTGGGGACTGCGGGGAGGGAAATTCTTCCACAGGCTCATCAAAATCCACTTCACTTAATACAGGGAAGAAAGAATGCTGCCCAAAGCCTCTAACACCCTCTCACTTCCCTGCTTCCCACTTGGTGTGGTTGGTGCGCCTGGGAACCGCCCAGTGGGTGAAATTACTGGCATCTCCCAGTGATCATCTCTTTTGATGCCAGCTGGGAGTTGAGGAGGAGCTCCTGGCACTTCTGCCGGGCATTTGCCCAAGGTGACCACCTGCTTTTCTCAGGTGGAAAAAAAAGAAAGCACCCAAAGCATTATGCTGGCCTTTGATTTGTGAAACACCTTGTTTTAACATGGGTTGGACCACAGTGAGGGGAGGGCAAGAGTGGAAAGGGTTAAAAGGAAATCTCTGAGAGCTTTCCCAGCACTGGAAGATAATGGCCTTTCCAAATTCTCCTCCTCAGGCGTTGCCTAGCATCTGTCACAGTGGCTCAGTAATCTAATTAACTATTAAATATTGCAGCAAAGAGTGTGAGGACTCCATCATTTTCAACTCAGGTCAATGGGGCTTCCCTTTAAGAGTCATCCTAGAGCTGAAAATTAATTTTCTCTGGTAGCAGATGTGTCTGAATATTAAAGCTCAACACCAGCCACACTGCTGGGAATAGAAATAGGGAATATTTTGAGGAGGGAGTTGATTCTTCAGCTACCGAATAAAAAGCAGTCTCTGAACATACAGAGATGTTATTTTCTTCTCCTACCTTTTTCCCCTGTACTGTATTTGGGTTGTTCAGACCTAATAAACAGCTTTGTGGGGGTTATACAGATATTTTTTTCTTTTTTCCCCCTGTAATCTAGAGTCTGGCACAAGCACAAGAAAACTAGGAGCTGTAATATACCAACCTGCAAGTAAAACTGGTGAAAAGTCACTGTGTGAGGGTTTTATGTGCTTTTTTGGCTTCGCTTCCACTCTTCAGTTACAAGAAGTATTTAAAATATACATGAGTTCTTGCCAGACAGAATGTCTCTTCACTTCATTTTTCTAGCTATTTTTTTTTCTAAAAAAAACCCTCTGAAGTTATTGTTATGGCTTCATACACCATGACAGCTCTTTTAATAAAGCACCAAGACTGGTGAGTGAAGGCCAGAGCCCAATGTGTTGCCTGTGCCCCACCAGCCATGTCCCACTTGATTACCTAGGCTGTACGTGACCCAAAACTGGGCTCAGGAACTGGGGTAACTGGCTATAGGGTCCTATGACTACCCTGTCATCCTACAGCAGGTCTGACCAAGGGATCTTCTGGCCTGCAGGTCCCGCCATATGTGGTCTCTCCTGCAACATCCATTTTGATGCCTATGGAGTCCTTCTTCAAGAAAGGGCACCCAGAAGGCAGGTTGGCCAGCAGGTGCCTGGGTGCTGGTGTGCTTTGGGAATGGTAATCCTGTGGGAATGCCCTGCAGCTGGAGAAGGCTCAGAAGGGACCATCCAAGGTGTCCTTGGAGCAGAGCAAGCTGGGCTGGTGAGGAAAGGTCTGGGCAATCGCACGGTAGGAAATACTACTTTGTACTCATGAAAAAAACCCAACCTTCTCGCCTATAACCTGGTGAGGTTGCATTCATACCGGCCCTGAAACCCAAATAATATGACCTTGGAAAATGCTGATCATAAAGCGCTAAGCCTGCCTTTCATCCAAAGCATAAAACTGATCAGCTGGAAACGTTTCCTCCAGGGCATGGCCTTCAGCCTTCCCAGCTGGAGCCGGGACACCTTTCAGCTGAGGTCCCAGTGCCCCTGCCAAGGATGTCGTGTGACATTAATTTAGGGCTTACTGCTGGCAGTTAATTCCAGGGATCAAGCGTGATTAGCAATATGAAATATGAAAGCCTGGTCTCCTCCCACCCATGGTGGTGGAGCCATGAGAAGGCGAATCGTTACAAAAGGGAAAAAAAATTACTGAGCACTCTGCTTATAGGGCCCCTCTGTGTTTATAAACACAAGCAAAGCTCAGCCAGGAGCTTGGCAGGGACAATGCTGGGTGGTCTGTTGTGGTTCTGTGCAGTGACAATTGATGGGGACAACTCCACACCTCCCAGGAGGTGACTTCAGGCGGTAGCAGGAACAGGTTCTCCCAGCTGCTTGTGTCCAAATTAAAAGTGGCTTCTCCAAACTATCTGTGCTGTGTGATGCTCTCATTTTCATGGGGCAGAGCGACACACGGGCTTGGGCCAGAAAGTGGAGCCTTCAGCTGGGGGTTGGGATGCTCACTGGGGACAGGAGAGCTGCAGGTTGCGTGGTCCAGCTGTGGAAGATGAGGTGGAGAGGGAAGTCACTGCATCTGTCTGTGCTGGCTCCTGAGCTGCAAACACTCCCCTGGGATGGAGATGTCAGAGCTCCTGTCTCAAAACAAATGGGAATGAGACAAATCCTGTAGCAGCTGGGAACCAGGGGTTCCCCCTCAGGGCTTTTCAGCTCCTGCAGGACCCTCCTCATGGTCCGGAGCAGAGACTGGTGGCCAGGCACCACTCAGGTAGTTATTCCTGGGACTCACCTGAAAGCTCAGAGCCCATTCTGTGGCTCCCAGCAGAGCCCTTTGGTGGGTTTGGCTCCTGTGAAGGCTGCGAGGTGGTACCGGCAGCTGGTGCCTGCTGTTGGGTGGGCACTGCGCCGTTCAGGCTGCAGGTTTTGAGGCAGCTCTAGCACCTAAAAGCTTAGCTTTGGCCCTAAAGCTCCTGCGAGGATTTCGGCAGCATGCCAGGCTTGTATTCTGATACCCCGGCCAGTTCAATGACTTTTTCTGATTCTTTAATTACAGCTTGGCTAACAAACCTTTTGCAGAGATGGCTTTGCTGCTGCCTGGTCTGGCTTCCTTTCCACGTGGAGCAGCGCTTGGTCAACTTTTACCTTGTGAGAAGCTGTAGGGTTTTGTTGCCCTGCTCCCAGCCGGACACCTTCCTACAGGAAAGCCCCAGGCGCCTGCAAACAGCAGCCTAAAATCCAAATCTCAGCATAATCTCCCAGCTCCTAAACACTGCAGCTCACCTGCCTGCTGCCGGCTTGGTTGCTTGCAACCTGTTACAGCCTCGCTGGTTTTGCTGGAACAAAAAGTCACAGCTGGTTTCTCTTGGTGGCTCCTGGGGAAACCCATTTGCATGCGTCTAATAGCGAGGCTGGATAAACAGGGAGGGCAGTTTTTGCCTCCGCTGCGCTTTCCAAGCAGCTGGTTGTCTCTGAAGCCAGTTTATCAGGCAGCGTTGGAAGGGAGTGGCTGGCCTGGGGAGGAAAGTCGATGAAAATCAGGCTTTTCCTAACCCTGGGCAGATGGAAACATGTGCAGTCTGAGCTCAGCCCCAGACTGGATTAATCAACCCCTTGGAAATGTCAGTCGTATGGATGGTTTTGGAGGAACCAGTGGAAAAAGAGAAAAAGGGTCTTTTTGTTTCGCCTGTTCCAGTTCTTGGGCCCTCCTCCCCACCTTAAAAGAAAAAAGTTAAAAGCTCCATTTCCTTCAAGTTTTCATTCTCTTGTCACATCCACAGAGGTTTCCTGGCTGTCTGTGCCAGGCTCCCTGGTGCTCTGAGCCCTCCCCAGCTGAACACCCACTCCCTCCCCTCTCCTGTGAAAGCAAAGGGCATCCCAAGTCTCAAATAAACCAAGTGCTTTCCAGTTCCCCCCATCCCTGGGGTCTGGGCAGAGGGTTACCCCAATAACTGCCAATGTGCAACCCTTTTCTGGTGCTCCCCTGCGAGGGGGCTGAGCCGAGCATCAGGGCCATTAATGAGCTTTCTTTTTCCCTCCCCAGGTGCCAGCGTCACATCCATGTCCCCTGTCTTGCTGCTGGAGCCAACACAGCGACCGTGTCCCCTCCTGTCCTCCGGTGCGGGACTCCGAGGAGCCTTTTGTGTCCCTTCCCGGCACCAAGAGCGGGAGGCACAGCCGTCCCTGTCACCAGCACTGCACCAGGGGGGGCACCAAGGGCCACCCAGCCCCACCACCGGCCGCTGCATGGGGATGGCTCGGAGCCGGGAGTGCTGGCTGCCGGGCTGGGCTGGGGACAGGGGGCGAGGGGACAGCTCGTGAGTGCCAGTGGCCCGGCCAGACTGGGGAGATGGAGGTTGTGCACCAGGTTGCATCCCTCGGCAAGCACGGCGTGGGGAGCCGTTAGGCGCTTTTTGTTACTCGGTTGGGGGGGGTTAAGAGATATTAATATTAATCTTTTTTTAAGGCAGTGAACTTCCCATTGGTAGCGGCTGCTGTTTGGGTGACTTGGAAGTGTTTTTTAAAGGGAAAAGGGGCTGGGGCAGCCTGGCAGAGAGCACCCGGCTCTCCCCAGCCTCTGGCCGCTCCGCGGAGGTGATGGCTGTTGAAATATTAAAGCGTGGGAGCTCAGGGCAGCTGCCAGCAGCGCCGGGAACTGTGGCAAAACAGGGCAGGTGCCTTTTGTTTTGCACTTTGGGCCTTTTTTTTTTTTTTTTTTTTTTTTTTATTTCCCCCTTTCCTCGCTGCAGCCGGTTGCGATTTGGTCTTGCCAGCTGCTGGGAAGAGCACGGCGGCTCTGTTAGCGTGCCAAGGCACCGGCCCCGCTGCCGAGATACTCACCAGATAAAACCCGCTGCCTGCTCAGAGCCGGTCGTCTGAGTTTCCCCGCCGAGCAGCGCGTGGGTGAGGGCGTAATTAGCAAACGAGCAGAAACAGAGAGGTGCAGCGGGGCAAAGCTCGTGCCCTGGGAGGGGGCGTCCTGCCTCTAGCGGGGCCTCGGAGGGATGGCGAGCAGACTGGGGGAGCCCTGCAGGGCGGGCTGGGGAGGGATCCCCCTCCCTCCCGCTGCGCCGCACGACCTGGCTCCTCCATGGGGAGATGGGGGCATTTTTGGCTGCACGTTGCCCGCCCGTGGTTGGGCTGTAGCTGCCCCAGGTTATCCACGCAAAACTGGCTGAATTTGGGTTTAGCTCGAGTGGCTCCTCATTCCTGCTGCGGAGGAAGGCCCGTGGATTTTGGCTGTCGATACAGGGATGCGGCTCCTGCCTGGCCTCTTCCAGGGCTGGCCACCACCGAAGGCTGGTCCTGCTGGGAAGCCCCGACATCCCGCTTCCCTCCGCAACAGATCTGGTCCTGCAGATGCTCCGGGCTTGCCTTTTGCCCCTGGATTAGGTTAAGCTGAAGCCTGGCCAGCTGAATGATGCAATGATGTGATGAAAAGCCTTGACATGGCTTCAAACAACAAAGGTCTTTTTGGAGCAATGAGCGCCTGTTGCTGCCGGGGAGAACACACTTTGTGCACAGCCGGTCTGCGATGCTCTGAATGACGTTTATTTACATTTTCTAAGCTTGGTTGTTTTTTTTTTTTTTTTTTCCTCCAGCTGCCTGCAAACTTTAATAAAAATGATGACCTGGGAAACCGTTTGTGTGTTTTTCACAGGAGTCTTCGTTCTTAAGCAGGTTAGATTTAGGTCTAATAACAGGGCCGAGGAGTAATAACAGGGTTGGCACTTGGCTTGGCAGTTCACAAACAGCCTCCTAAGCGACCAGGCCGGCTCTAATTATTATTGCTTCAGCGCCTGGGAAACTGAGGCACAACGTCAAGTGTCTTGTCCAAGGTTAGAGGTAGATCTGGGAACAAAGTCCAGGGCTTCTCGCATCCTGAGGACATCACCTGTCTCCTTCCCCGCAGCTGCTCTCACTCAACTTGACCACGATGTGATTTTTTTTTAGGAGAACTTGCAAGTTCTGTGATGTTAATGTCTGCCAAATAGGTCGAGGGGGCCCAACGCAGACACAGCCGTGCTCCTGCAGGGAAAGCCAGGCATTTCGAAGGAAGACGAGAAGAATTTATACTTCTGTTTTCCCTATTTGCCTTCGCTTTGGCTGCTGCGGCTCCCAAGAAAGGGGCCTATTGACAGGCAAGATGGGCTTTCCAGCTGGGGCTCCTACTTCTCCTCCTGTGCACTTCCCAGAGGAGCAGGGATCTGGTCCAGCCCTGCCCTGGCGTCTCCCCCACTACGAGACCAGCAGCTCCCTCTTTGCTGAGGACTGGGAGAGCCAGAGCATCGCCCGGAGCAGCTCGTGGCGCTTGCAAGCAAGACACGGCAACCTTGCAAGTTCATATTCACCTCCTCTTACTAGCAGGGGGCTGGTGGGCTTGGGAAGCAAAGCTTCCTACGGGTGTTATGCACGGGCTCAAAAGGATTTGGAGCCTGGCTTTCTGAGCTGTAAAGGAGACTGGGAACGTTTCTCCTTGCCCGCAGGAGCTGGGTGGGCAGCAGCGTTAGCTGATGTGAGCTGGGCAGATAGGAGTGTGAGGCGCCATAGAAAAAGCTCATTAAAGAGCCCTTTGGGAAATCATTTCAGGGTAGAAATTACTGTTTGATGAGCGGGAGAGGGGAAAAAGAGAGGGAGTGTGTGAATGAAATCCCTTTCAGTTTTGTTGATTCAGGTTTTATACAGGACTCTGGGACTTCAAATACCAGCACGGGAGGCTTTGGGACTGGCTAGCTTTGATATGAGCCATGCAAAAAGACCGGCTCTTTTGTATTTATTCTGGAGCTTGCCTGAGAGACAATTCAAAAGCAATCGGCAGCTGCTGTGACAGCAGCAACCTGTTGCTATGGAATTAAATGAGATGCAAAATACAAAGGTTCCTTGGTTAGCAGCAACAAAGTGAAGGGGGAGATGGAAACGGATGTAACAGTCAGAATAAAGCTACAGCCAGAGCGGGGCTGGGTTGGAACCCGGGGAAGAAATGTAAACGTGATTTGTTTTGCTTTTTTTAAAAGAGCTTTTTCAGCATCTCAGCAGGTCAAGCTCGGCTTTGTCTGGGAGCAAGCACTTGGGACAGAGTCTCGTCTGGTGGCATTAGAGGGGCTGTATGTTCCCAAGCTCCCGGGAAACATGTCCATCTGCACGCTGGAGCCAACCCTCGCTGTAGGGTGTCCGGAGCTGAGGGATCTTCCCCAGAAGGTGGCCAGGAGCCTGGCGCCAAGTTCCCCCCCAGGAGGTACAGGGTCTTGCTTGGATCCAGCCCTTGCTCAGCCCCAGGCACGGCAACAAACTGCTGCTGGCCCAGGCCACCAAAGGGTGGCTTGTCCCACACCTCCTGCCTTGTTTTGCGGGGACCTGGCCCACAGGAGAGCTTGGAGAGGACACAGCTCCTTTCACCCCACCCTCTGGCCCTTCTGGAGCTTGCCCTGGGCTTGCTCCAGCTCGGTTCCTCAGCTCTGTAACAGGGTGCTCCCCACTTTCCAAGAAGCATTCGGGAGGAGAGGGCAGGGAGCTGCTCAGAGGTGGCACCACAGCGAGCAGGACCAGACCTCTTCCAGGTTTCGGGACCTCCGTCCCCAGGGACTGACTATGCTGAACCTCCCCAGATGCAAAAGGCTGATACTCCTATGTCTTATTTAAATGAAACTCATTTAAACCTTGTCGGTTTTTAAATATGCATTTTCCCAGCCTGACCCCAGCTGCCCTTGAAATAATACTATTGTGTGGTGAAGCCCTTTGGGGAATTACCATCTGAGCTCGCTCTCCCTTTGTCGCTGGAGTCAATTAAAAGCAGAGTAGCTGGTGATTTAATACCTCCGGTGTCTGAGGAAGCCCCACATCCATCCAGAGGCTGGCTCTGGCGTTTTAGACCCGTAATTGGAGTGGAGGAGTGTTTTTGCCAGCCATCCAACATGCTTTCAAATTCACCCATGTCTGTAGAGAGCACTGAAGCCTCCAGCCCTTGGCTTGTCATCTTCTCCTGCGTGTTAGTTAAAGCCCCGGCGCTGCACATCCTCCCCACGGCAGGAATGTACCACGGCGAGTTGTTTTCCTGTTCCTCACGCACCTTCTCCCTTTGGACAAAGCCAGGACGGTTGGGTCTTGAAGAAGGTCTAGGTTCACAAAGTGCTCCCCCTCCTGCCCCGGAAAGGCTGCTCATGAAGTTAAGCTTCCAAGAGCGGGAGAAACCACAACCACCAGCTCTCCACAACCAACTGGAGATTTAAACTGGGCCCAATCCCTCTCGCTCCAGTGCAGAGCAGGAACCTGGTGACCTCGGGTACCAGCGGCAGTGCTGGGGGGTCCCCAGATGGGAGCCTGAAGCGGGGACTCCTGGTGGGAGTGAATAGCAGAGGCTGAGCTCATATTTTTTTCTCCCTCCCTTACAATCTCCCTTTTCTTTCCATTTCACCACCTCCTTATTTAACATCATCGACTGCTGTGCAAAACCATCAGCGCCGTTTGCAGCAGCGTGACCTACTTTACTGCCTCGTCCCGACTTCCTCACTGAAATCGCCGGCTCAGAGCCCACCCAGGCCATTCGGCGCTTCTCAGCTGAATAACAAATCCAATTAGGTGGAAGAAAGCCTGGCTTTCACGCTGTCAGCGCCTGGACATCTCACTTCGTGCTGCACCGCTGATGGCCTATCTCCTAGACATCCTGGACAAGGACCCCCCCGCCCCCGTATTTGAGTGCCCCTCCTCCAAATGAAGACGGGGAAAGGGTTCAAGAGGACCGATCCTGGCATTCCAATGTGTCCTTTTGTCCCTCCTGACATCCCTTGGGGATCACGCAGCTCAGGAATCAAAAAACGTGTGTTTTTTTCAGTTCTGGCTCTCCTGGGAAGCCCTCCCTTCCCAGCAGAGGCTGGAGAAACGGTCCGGGGCTGTGCCAGGATGGCCCAACTTGTCCTTGTTTAAAAGCCTCTGGCACTTCAGCCAGGCCGTGATTTAATAACCGATAGAAAGTCACACCCAACCCCGTTCCTACGGCTCCGTCCAGAGAAAACAGAGAAAAAACCAATCCTGCCCTTTGCTGCTCCCCTTACTCTCTTTTTCCACCCCAGCAGGGACCCGCAGCCACCAGCAGGCAGCCGGTCCCCAGCACGCTGGCTCCGCTCCATCCTCGGGGGAAAGATGTGTATTAAAAGGGATGAGTAGAAAGAAAACAAAAAACAAAACTTCAGGGCCACCAGGAAAAGCCTTTTTGGTTTCTAAGTTCCTTGGGTGGGTAGGAGGGACGGACAGACGGCTCTCCGGCAGGTGCGGGGAGGCACCATTACTCCATTTCTGGGTCAGTGTCTGCAGGAATTAACACACACAGACACACACACACTCACTCACACACACACACACACACACGCCGACAGGAGCTGATTCCCTCCCACGGCCACTTCTCCACATCCCGCCGCGTCCCGGCCTCTCCTCTGCCCACGCTGCCGCCCCGCCGGGCTCACGCCTGCTCCAGGGCTTCCCACAGGGCTCTTGCTAATGACTCACCGCTCCTGCTCGGCTCTAATTAGGCTCCCGTCTAATTAGGCTCCCTGGAAAGAGGCGGCCGGTGTGAAGCAGCTCTCTGGTGAAAGGGAAGGGGAAAGAAAGAGCGTCTGGAGCCGCCGAGCCGCCGGCAGGAGAGACGCCAGGCTGCGGCGAGAGGTCGGTGGGATTGGGAATCGCCCGCTGAGCTGCCTCCTGGCAAGGGGTGGAGGGGAAAGAAAGGGGAGAGCAAAAGGAGCGGGATGTCTTCCAGCCCAGAGCGAAGGTTGCCATTTATAGCCCCGTTGAACAAGTTATCGCCAGGCAAAAGGAGCCCCGGGATGCAGGGAGAGGGGGACAGGGATGTGCAGGCAGCGGGACACGGTCCTGAACCTGCAGCATCCTCCCCTCAGCCGCCTTGGAGGGGAGGGTGGGAGTGGGCTCTGCAGCAAAGCCTGGCTCGGGGGTATGTCAAGAGGTGAGAAGATAGCTTTTTGGGGGGGATGAGGGGCACCCACCGT
>JAOXNO010000070.1:35143717-35215921 GCA_028565335.1 Limnodromus scolopaceus
CAGCATATTTCTCAGTTCTTCTCTAACATGTTTCGGCTCTCTAGCTATACAGGGTTGGGTTTATTTTCTTTTTTTTTTTTTTTTTTTTTGAGTCAGTGTTTAATATCGATAAAGAAATAGTAAAATACTTTAGAGCACGGAAAGGATGGATACCTATAGGCAGCTTAAATACATACGAAGCTTATAGCTGTATGCAAAGCAGTGAATGTTATCCTCTTCCCCCCTCCCCCCCAAGCAATGGAAGCTGGATATATTTGGGCGAAGCGTCAGTGTCAGTGAAAGGCGTGAGGAGGGGAAGGGCGCTGATCCCGGAGGAGGCAGACGGGAAGGGAGCAGGCGTCGCGCTTCCCCTCGCTGGAGAGCACGAGGCGCAGGAGATTCAGCCAGTTCAGCTCGCCTATCCTTAAAACTTAGCTGCATCGCCCGATCAGGAACTCATCGCTGATGGCTGCCCCTTCTGACAAAACGAAGCAAGAGTTAACGAGCAGCGGGGGAGGTTTTTTTATTTATTTAAAAGGGTGCCTTAACTTATGTTTAATTCCCAAACCTGGCCAGCAGGCAGAGTAATTTCCAGAGTTCTGGTTAACAAGGAATGTTTTGTGGGATTTTAGCAGATACTCTCTTGTGCCCCCTGCCCAGTCCTCCCTTGCCTCGTGCCACAGATATTCTAGACAGCTTCCTTGGGGTTTGGCACCTGATGAACCTCATCTGACTCAGTGGCATTGGGAAGGACTGGATTTGGGTGTTTCAGCAACAGCTTTGAGATGTCCTACTGCCTCAAGGAAGGTGCAAAGATGATGAGACTCTATGGATGCTCTTGCCTTCGGAAGGCAGTACAAACCCGCACAAGGTAATGGCATTACTGTGCTTCTCAGCAGTGGTCAAAACTTCAAGAGTGACATCGTCCATCGCCAGCGGTGGCGAGAGCTCCTGCCCCAGGGGTGGCACCTGGGAGGTCTCCCAATGGCCTGGACAGCAAATAACTTAGTGCATGGAAAGGGCCTCACTTCACTGGTTTGGTTGCATCCCACACACACCTCCTTTGCTCTGGGTTTCCTCAAGAAAAAGGTGGTGGAGGACAAACCAGTGGTGGGACTGCTTCCCTACCGGCAGCAGTACCAGCATGAGCTCTCCTAGGGGATATACCTGAGCCATCACAAGCCAGTTCCTCTGGTCCTGCCACTCACTGTCTGCAGCAGAACCGTAGTCAGATTCACACCCACTTTAGTCTAAAAAGAATACAAAAAGCTTGGCCCTTCCTCCTCTCCTGGGGTAAACCAAACCAAACCAGGAATATGCCTACTTGCCGCTCAGATTTTGCTGGGGAGATGCACAGGGGGGAGCAATGGCAAAGCTGATTGTCTCCATGTAACCAAAATGAAAAGGGACAAGACCAGTTCCATTTAAAGTGCTTTATGGCATCAAACTGACATCAAGTTACATGTTGAGATGATCACTTCATTTTGAAGAAGGTAAGGCCAACCCCACACAACTCCGTCGAGTCTCACAGCGTTTGCTACAGCTACTTTCCATCACTGGGGTGTTCTGGCACCCCCAGCTAATACTGACCCCTTCTGTACTTCATCTGAGCTCCTGCTCCCAGTTCCTCAGGTGTTGAAACCCCTTCTGCCGGGCAGTGATAAAAAACAGGCAAAGAAAAGTCCCAGAAAAGCCCCAGAAAAGAAAGCCTGATTTTTCACCTCCATAAAACCGTAACAAAAAAGAGCTTCAAGAGCCCTTGCTGGGTCTTCTTCTCCCTCCAACAATATGGGCTTCGCACAGACATCTCTGAACCTGCTCTGTGTCCCAGGAATCCAGTGCAAAACAAGGTGGTTTGGGTGCTCAAAATGGGATCAAGGGACAGGCTCTGGGAACCAGAGACAGTGTCAGGCTGGGCTGAAGAAATAACATGCTTTCAACGACTGCAGGATGGATGCCAGGCGTGGAACCAAAGCGAATGCAATTTTAAGGCCAGGAGGAGGAAAGGCTTTGGTGCTGTGAGGCTGGGACAGACAACCCTAGGCAACCTGCAGGGATCAGAGTGGGAATCCGACTCTGGGAACCTATGCCAGGCTTTTCCAAAGAAAACCTGAGAAGGGCAAAAATAAAAGGCTAAAGAGATAAAAACAAGCCCTCACCTTCCTAAAGGTGAAAGAAAGAGGAAGCAGCGTGGGAGTAAAGGCTTCATTCCAAAAACGTGAATCACACGGTAACATACATCCTCCAGGGACAAAGGTCTATCCACCAGAATTTAAGACACAAACAGCTTTGATATTTGTGGTCAGTCTATTTCTGACTCACGCCCATGGTTTCTTTGACAAGGACTCACGGGGACCTTAGGAGATCACTTAGCAAATACTATTTTCACTTAGGGCACTGAATGCTTTTTTAGATTTGCAGGCCAGGCAGAGACTCAGCCCTGGGTCATACATCTCCCTTTTGATGCCCTTCTTGGAGCCATGGGACATTCCCGTGTCATGAGTTCAAGATGTGTTGGTACGGGGAAAAAGAGAGCAGGATGAAAAGAAAAGCTCACGCTGGCAAAGGCTATTACAGACTGAGAGGAACTCTCAGAAATACTGGGGACGTGATCTCTGTTTACACAACAGTAAATGAGCCATGAACTGCTTTGGTTTCCAAAAAATTCAGCTTGGCACATTCATTTTCGCAGATGTACAAATAGCAGGGCAGAAGTTATTTCGTGAAATCAGTGTTTTTCTTATGAAAAAGATAACACCACAACACCAGCACATGCCTCCTACAGCTCCTTTCAGGTTCAGGAGAAGAGCACAGCCTGGATGTCCCTGGACAATGACTGGACCCTCACAAGAGGCTCCATGTTTTGCTTTTTCTTTTTTTCTCTAAGAGGTAGGAGAAAACCTAACAAAATATTTAAATGAGGAAACTAACTGATAGGTGGAGTCATGTCTGAAGTCACTGCTCCTTTGTCCAGACTTTTTTTGGCCCAAAGCTGCTCTGCCTTAAAGAAAGCTCTCCGTTGAAATCATGTAACTCTGGGCATGGCACGGGCTGCTAAGCAGCAGTTTTGTAGGAACCAGGGAAATAAGAACATTTGTTTTACCAATCTCTTGGTAAGGAGAACCAAAAAAAAAAAAAAAAAAAAAAGGGAAAGAAAAAAAAAACCAAACCACCCCTTAAACCCCCAAACACAAAAGCAAAATAAAAACTAAAAAGAAATAAAAAAATAAAACCAAGTAAACTTCTTTTTAAAAAAGAACTCTTTCAAATAAACAGAAAGATAAATATTTTTTGCAAGCCCTGCTTGCAAATAAGAACAAGCACCAAATAATATTAAAAAAAGCAAAATAAAAATAAATCTCAACACTTTTTCCTTTCTTCCTTTTTTTTTTTTTTTAAATTTTTTGAGTCTTAATAGTTTAGAGAGCTTCAAAATCAAGCAGGCAGTTTAGGATCCCTGCACTGACTGAGACAGAGCAGTTTAAGCATCCACCTCACCATCAACGCTGATACTCATCAGCACCGAACTCTGGAAACTGCTGCGGGTTGTGACCTCGTGAGAAGCCAGAGAGCAAACTGAAATCAAACAATTGTGCAAGAAGAGAAATATATATCTATTTTTTCTTTTTTTTTTTTTTTTTAAGAAAAACTGGTAGGAAAGGAAATGCACTTGACAGCTTCAGACTCTGAGCGAACCCTTGAGCTGTTTTGAAGCTGATAGCATCTTGTAACCATTGAACAAATCCGCTCGGGCAATTCCCCTGAGAAGGTCTGGAAGAACAATACTTTTGGAAAAAAGTTTGGCTTCCTGCATTTCTTTTCCCCCGCCGAACACATCCCTCGCAGTCAGCACAGCGAGAGCCACTCTCAGACGTTTCCCTGCTGCTGATGGCAACACGGGGACACACAGACACTTTCAGCCTAGAGCCCACAGCAATGGGAATGGACCTGCCACACTGGACCTTTGGACCTGTCCCACAGCGGCTTTGTCCATGAGAATGTATTATCTCCCCAGAAACAGTTAGTAAGTGCAAGGTATCATACAGGAATAGGAAGAGAAGCCGCCTCTTTGGAGCTCACTCTGCTCCCAGCACTGTCCCCTGACCTGCAACATCTCACTGAAGTGCTCTGATTCTGTCTCATTCTGCCTCAGGAAGGAGCAAGGGAAGCTGACAGAATCCAGAGGAACCGAAGCCCAACGTTAACACAAAAAGAAGGGGAAGAAAAATACCAGTAACAGAGCAAAGGTCCCTAAAAGCAGATGTTCAGCCATCAGGGTTGTAAAGAAGGGATGTCAAATGCAACTGGAGAACTATATTCTGGCAAAAAAAAAATAAAAATATCTTTACTTAGGGGGTGGGAAGGAGCAGCTGGAGCTCAAAGAGATTGTGTAAAAAAATGTTGCTAAGAGTTGTTCCCACTTGAACGCCATTTCCTCTGGCTCCCTGGGGTTGCCTTACAAGCCCATCAAACTTCTCTTTTCTGCATCCTTTTAAATACATCCAAAGACATTCTGCTGGATTCTGGAAACCGTTTGACATTTAAATCCTCTACCCCATGGAAATCTTTCAGAATTACTTTAAATTCTATTTTTTTTTCCCCCCTCTGAATTTTTGTTTTGAGCGCTGTGACTGCTTCCTGGCGTAAGGTACCTTTCTGAAACCAAACAGTCCATATACCATGAGCACAAAAAGGGGGGGTGCAAGTCGACGGTGTTACAATCGGAGCACTAAGGGCAAGATACTTAATACCTACTCGCTCCCTGAAAGTCATCAGGTATCTCCTATCCCCATGGGCCGAGCTTAGCTTGGCTGTACAGACTGTAAGCATATCCCAGTGGATACATAGATACATATATGTATATGTACAGTATATCTATATATGCCAGTGTGTACGCACCATTTGTTGAGTCCTAATCTTTTGCTAAATGCTTGCTTTTGGTTATGTTCCCCAGAAAAGGGGAATTTGAAGGCACAGACCCCTTAAGGCTACGTTCTCTCATCCTTTAGCAGTAAGAAGAGACAGAAAACATCCATCCCAATCCATGTAACCCAAGGTTTGCACAGAGAGACGGTACTATCTGCCGGGCAGTCAGCCTCTGCGGTGAGAATTCATGCAAAACCACAGGAGAGAGGCCCTTTCCCACCACTTAGCAGACTTCATAATATGTTTTATTTAAAACCTCCAGACGCTTGTCAGATGCAGGCACCAGCAGTGTGCTGTGGAGCGGGCAAGGAGATGTTCACGGTACCAATGCCGAGTGACCAATGGAAGTGTCCGTGTGCTCAGCAGAAGATCTCCTCGCCCTCTGGAGGTGCTTCTGATGAGTGAGAATCTGCAGTAGAAAAAAAAAAACAAAACAGGTTGGAATCACTACGGGAATACAGGAATACAGCAGGCAGAGCGGGACTCCACATGCACGGAAACCCCGCTGTCTGCCAAATCCCCTGGGCACCTTAAAAGATGTCCAGGTCCCTGATGAGCTACCATGAAGTTACATCTTGTAATTGGGTGAGCTTTCCTGTGCACAAGTTGGAAAACAGCAGTGAGTTAATATGGATAAAGCCGGTCATCTGAGGGCGTGAGATCAAGTTTCATGTGGGTCAGAGGTTTGAGGCGCAGAACTGAGTCCTAAGGGGATGCAAAACTACCAGAGAAAAAAAAACATACATGGTTGTTTTTTTTCCAGATCAAGAGACAAGATAGACTGGCTGGAGGGGAAGGGAGAGGCCACCAGAAGGCTTGTGAGTATCACTTCCAAACTACCCCAGAGTTAAAGCAGACAGCAATGCCGCAGGGGCTGCAACAGCCAGGAGCAGCGCAGCAGCAGCTCCTGACAGCACATAGACTGAAGCAGGACATTTTCCTCCTCGAAGCACAGAAAGCTGAAAAATAAAGGGAGAACCCGGCCTGTGGAGGCTGCTCAGGATGGGATGGGGAAGGGAAGGAGCAGAGTATGGCCCTCTGACAACCCCAGGGGCTACAGAACAGGCAGAAAAGCCCACAGAAGATCACTTCAACCTGTGGATTCCACTCATCGCAGCTGATCCTCTCTATCCCTGTGTTACCATCCACATTCAAGGCTAGATTTTGTGGCTTCCACAAGTTTGCTGGCTGGAGAGAAACGCCAGCTCCCCAACCCTGAAAACACACCTCTGACCTCACCCAACACTCACCAGACTGTTGGGAGCGATGTCCCCTGCCCTTTTTCTTCTTTTCCTTCTTCTCCTTTGGTTTGGCTAAACTGAAGAGACGGGTAGGCATCTGGGGCTGGTCCTCAGCTGCCTTGTTAGTCTGGTTTGTTGTGCTAAGCAAATGGAAAGTGCTTTTCTCTTTGTGTGTCCTTGAAAGACTGTTCCTTTTGGGGGAGACAGACAGTTCTGCATCAAAGTGCCCTTGTTTGGGAATGGAAGGGCTCTTCTGTTTGGAGTCATCGATGCTGGACTGGGAGGGGACTCTTGAAAGTTTTTCATGTAGACTTGAAACCTATAAAGGAAAAGTAAAGTGTTTCATTGGGGCATGACAGAGGTTGCTCCTGTGAACATCCAGCCCATTCACCAGCTAAAAAGTGGTCCCCATCCAGGCAAAGCAATGAGAGAAGCAGCCCTCTCTGTTTAAGACAAAGAAACGAGGCATATAAAGAGTAACGCTCCGGTATCTTTTGCTCCTACATGTACTGTGCTATGTATCAACAAGCCAAGGGCAAATATTCTCTAAGATCTCGATACCAAGACTCACCCTGCATCGTTCGCACACACAGAAGGTGGCAGAAGGCCAAGGAGAAGTGTGCCTCTCCGGCAGGGGAACGCCAGCACACACCACCGGAGCGGCATGTGTCAAAGGAAGCCTTCCCAAGCCAAAGATGAAAGCAAAAAATTTTTCCTCTTTTTTTTTTTTTTTTTTTCCTAACGGCTGTCTCAGGATGTAATTGAGCCCGCACATTCAAAGGGAAGATCAAAACAACAGCTCAACAAAGCCTCACTGAACCCTCTATTAATAGCTCTGAAATGTCAGTAAGATCCCTGCCTCGAAAAGGTGCTTCCTTCTCCCGATCCCCCAGGCCTCGCAGTTATTTTACCTCTCAGCCTCTCCCATAGCATTCGTATCCCTCGCATGTCTGCGTGTGCTCGGTGCTGGAACAGCTTCTCTCTGTGCTCGGAAAACTTCTGGCCTGATCAGGAATCAGGGTGGGAGGGAGCAAGCCCTCCCCTGGTGATTTGCTTTTCAGAGCTCACTGCCGAGCTCCGCAATTAGTCCTTTCAGGCACCCAAAATCATTTCCATTCCACAATCCAACATTTATAAACTAATTTTGCTACAGCTCTAAGCAAATCATATTCAGAATTAGCGAGTTACAAACAAACAAATGATCAACAACAGGCTTAAGATTCAAATTCAGCCCATCTTTTGCCAATGGATGCTTGCTTCCCCCCCAGCCAGACTGCTGCACAGTTGTAAAAAAATAAACCCCAGCTTGCTGAAAAATGCATGGAGCAGGATCTGCGTGTGGGCTTTCCTTTCTGGTTGTAGGCAGCCAGACACCAGAAGCCTCCTGCAGCAGAGGCAGGGCCATTTGCTCACTGAGCCATGACCAGACTGCAGGTGCCCAGTCTCTTTAGGACAGGGACAACACCCATCTCTTTGCTAGATATCGAGAATGCTTTTGGAGATGGGTGTAGGCGTACAAACAGCCCTCCCCTGCAGTTATCAGCCTTGCAAGTGGCTTTTGTGAGAGCTGGAGGGTGCAGGTGACCCACAATGCTCAGGCTGTTTCCGAGAAGGACGTCTCATCTGCCTGACTGCTCCCCAGAGCTCAGCCCCCATGGGGTGAAGGCCATCGTCAAAGGCAATATTGACCTGGGATTCTGCAAGGCAGCCACCTCCGCTCTGCTGTCTGCCAACACACAACACAGAAAAGCAGGCAGAGCTCAGGCTGTAGTAACCACCTCCTGCTCAGGACTGGCCAGGCATCCTGAATACACCACGTTGCATCAACACCAGCAATGCCTTGGCAGCTCTATAGGTGCAAGAAATACAGCCCTGCATATCAAGTGCAAGGAAAGAGCGAGAAATATCAGGCCCTGTGTGTCTAGAGCTGGGCTGGTGTCAGTCCATCACTGCTGGCATGCAAGTGGCCCAGGAGCTGTGCAGAAGCTCCCTGCAGAGCACAGCTTCCCCAGCACCCGGCCGTTGGCAGCATTTACCTGGTTGTGGTCAGGCTCCTGCCGCATTTGAGCTAATCGCTCCACATCTTGCTTGAACTGTGCCTTCTCCCTCTCCAGCTGCTTCTGTGCCGTGCGAAGCCTCTCCAGGTCGAGCTGGTAGGAGGCCTTCTTCACTTGCAGCTCCTCTCGCTCCCGCTCCAGATCCTGCCACCCTCTCTGGACCTGCTCCTCTCGCTGGGCCAGGTGGGCCTCCTGCTCCGCCAGTTCCTTCTCTCGGACTTCCCACTCCTTCTCTCTCCTCCGCCTCTCCTCCTGGTGCTGTGTCTGCTGCTTCTTCAGGTTGGCCAACTCCTGGCGCTGCTTCTCCAGGTTGCGCTGCTTCTCCTGCTCCAGCAGCGAGGTTGGCCGGAAAAAACTTCGGGTCAGAGCCCTCTCACTCAGAGCCAGCTTCTGGTCCTCAATGTAGGTGTCCTGCTGCAGCACAACGCCCTAGGAGAGAGGGGGCACAAATCACTGCAGCGCCCTCTCCACAGAGAGAACCTCCACCCCTGAAAACCTCAGGGTGCTGTATCCAAACCCCACCAAATTCACAGGTCAGCCTTATAGCTGGGCTACCAGAGGATGCTGGCAGGGCATCTCCCCCAGCAGCTTCCCAAATTCAGGCGAGCACCAGTTCATTTGGGCAGCAGCTCTTTCCTATGACCTGCTGGCACGCTGCCTGCAAGCCGGCCGTGCAGGGATGGGACAGGTAAAGGGGAAGGGGAGACTAGGGACAAAGCGCGAGTGGCTGTTACTGGCTGGCGGGATGCATATTTCGGGCAAGCAGCATGCAAAAGCGGGATGAACGGCCAAGCCTACCTGCAAAGCACTGAGCAGCTTATGGAGGCTGGTAATGGTTTGGAGGACCTGCTGCGAGAAAACAAAAGCGTTGCTATTAGATCTCACTGGGTGCCAGGATACAGGTAAAGCACCCTCCTTTTCCACTGTGACCCACTGGTCACTGACAAGCTGTAGGGCCACCCCTCTATGCCTTCTTTTTTCTTACTCTACTTGCAACGACTGCATCGTTCCCCAGTACACAAATACATCCCTTGGACATCTCTCAGAGGTGCCTGGCATCACCTTCCTCACTGTCCTAGCTGTCAGTACGTCAGGGGAGGAAATGTCTGCAGAAGCACCGAACAGCACAGACCTCATGGGAACTCCAGGGTTGCCTCTGCAAACCAGTTCCCAGCTTGCTCAAGAACAAGCAGAGAAATTGGGATGAAACCTGGCAGTTCACTTAAAAATTTCAAGGCAAGAACTTCAAGGGGTGGAAAAAAAAAGTAGTAGTATTAAAATGAGTATGGACTATTTGCACCCTTCCACCCCCAGCTGACCCATACTCATCTCACTGTCATTAGATGGAAAAACTGCAATACAGCAGGCACACAAGTACAGCAGGTGTGCTCATGGAGGCTCTCCGAAAATACAGGTAAACACAAACACATCCTGCACCAATACAGAGCAAGCTACTTTGGAGTGATGCCCTACTCCCAAATATATTTTTAGCCTAGCTAAAGATTTCTCTGACTCTCTAATATCCTACAATTACTTTTAAGAAGAAAAACCACTGCAGTATTTGCAATAGTGGTGTGATAGCCAGTGTTAGGGGAACTGCTTCGCATTCTGCCATTAATGCTAATTGGGAGTTATGAATGTGTATCAAAGGGAGAATAGAAATCTAATTGCCCCAATTCACTGCACCTGCAATATAAAATTAAACTCCCTCTGTCTGCAGATGCACAATAAATACAGCCCAGTGAATCCTAGTGTAATTAACCCTTGCTGCCTATAATCAGCATATATCATCCTGCTGGCAAGCAGATGACAATCAGTGAATCCCCTGTCTGAACATCCAAGGTTAAACAAATAAATGACACAGTGGGTTCAGCTTAATGTATTTAAAAGTCTACATGCGCTTCAGCAAATGAAATGTATTTTCTTCTACATTATCACCTATTGAGACAAATTCACTTGCCGCTTAAATGAAGGAAACAGCTGAGCAACAGAATCAATTCTTACCTCGTTATTCCTTTTCAACATGAACATCAGATTAGCATTTCCACCCTATGAGAAGATCACAGATTTAATATGAGGACAAATGAGAAATCATAGCAAATGTGTTCTGAAGCTGAACTAATGACAGATACATTAAAGCCCCCTCCGTCTTCCATTCTGGGAGAATTCATGCATGTTTTTTAGGCAAGTTAAAATCATATAAAATAAAATGTTAATTAGGTATCATTTTGTAGTTATATGATGGATCGATCCACAGCAAGATGAGGTGCAAGGTTATAGTTGACCTTATCATTTCAATAACGATGCATAATTAAACACATGCTTTAGCTGATCTGCAGACAGATGGCAGAAAACCTGTGCCACAAAGGAATACTACTGACTTGCAATGGTTTTCAAGTCAGGATTTTAGCTACAGCAGAGCATTTATGGCTGCATACTTCCAATTTTATTTTATTTTTAACTTATTAGGATACATCTAATTGCCAAGAAATTCAGACAGTTTTCAAGACTTGAATTGTCACACTCTCAAAATTGGAACTCGTTGGCAGCAGACAGATAAACCAAACGATACCTTCTTTAAAATGCTGTCCGACTCTGTTCTCCGAAGGTCCTGAGCTTCATCACCTTCATCTTTCGCTCCACCTAAAGGAAGAAGACAGCATTGACACTGGTTATTCAACATTTTCAAGCCACAGATGAACTTGCTAATGTCTGAGAAATTTAATACAGGAAACTCAGATGTTTCAAAAAGGGGACACGGAGGTCTTGACACTTTAACTAAATACATTTGCTTCCTACGCATACATGCCAGCACCAGCAGGAAAAATGGATCTGAATTCAGATTAGGATTGACTTTGGTTGCAGACAACATGCTGATAAATTCGGCACACTCCTATTAATTGGTGCTCTGTCTTGCCCCCCCCCTGCTGTCTACTACCAAAGAATATTTGCTGAGAAGACATGAGGCAGAATAAGAGCAGCTGGAGAACAACAACAGTATCATCTCAGGGCATATTACTGCAGGTAGAGTTTCAAGGTCTTTCCTGTCCAAATGCAATTTACAGCTGGGTCAGATATTGCTATGCAATAGCCTGTGTAATTTTATGCTAACAATTTCTCCTTAGCCTTAGTTATCAGAAACCTGTATCTTCAAAGGGACGACGGACTTTTCTTTCTAACTGTCCCCTGGCTGTCTCCTATCAGTGCTCCTGAGCAGCACTGGATTGACTTGTGGGGCCAAGAGGGCTACAACCCTCCTCCTGTGCTGCCCTTCTGCAGTGGTGGCTAAGGGGTCACACAGCTCTTCGGTCCTCTAGCTCTTGCCAAGACTCTTGCATTCTCCTTGCCAGCTGAGATGCAGCCCATGGGGAAAACCCACACCTGCAGTGGTGAGCTCCTTACTGCCACTCTTTTAGTGGTAACTTTTCATAGACCTGTACCTGCAGCAACATGAAGGACACGGTACCTTGTGCAAAGGCCTTCTCCTCCCACCACCCCCCAGGCAGGCTTTGCTATTAAAAGCTGACCCTTGAGTCCTCCTAACAGACCTTCTCTCCTGCGCCACGTCCTGGGACCTTCCACCTCTTTGCAGGAGGAAACACCTCCCTTCTGCTTTGCTGGAGGGGAGAACGAAGGGGAGTCAGGTTATAAGCCTTGCCCAAGGTTGTACAGGTTGTGAACAGAAGAGCTGGAGATGAAAGCCAGGTTTCATGCCTCCCAGCCTCCAGCTGAACAAACAAGCCCTGCATTCTTTCCCCAAATTCTCCCAAGACCCTACAACTATTGAATTACAATCTAATTCAAAAGAGGACACTTCTACAGAAAACCTAGAGCTGGGCAGTGAACAGCCTGAGGTTGTCCCATTCATCACCGCAAGAGAGAGAGGCACAACCCTAAACAAACCCCTCCAGTGTGAATATATTTGTCATTATGATGACAAGGCCTGTGGAGGGCTTTGCAGCTTTCCAATAGAGCTGGGAAAACCTCTACATACTTCTCATGTCTGACTGTCTGGAGCTAACACTGCTCCTTTAATGCAGAAGGTCAGACGAGGTCCAACGATCCCAATGCTGAGACAGACACTAGCGCAGCAAAACTGGCTGTATTGGGAATATGAGTGAGACCACAGAGAAAGGAATTTGAGGACAGGAAAGTTTCTGATGACTAGGGCAAAGAAAGAGAGCATTGGGAAGCAGCCAACTATGCAGCTGAAATAAATATTCACACATTTCTTTGGGAGAGACTTAATTGCAGGAATAACACATGCAGTTGTATGTGGAACACAAATGCACTGAGAGCAGTGTCAATGGAGAAGGTGCTAAATTCAGCAATATCCTCATCCATTGGCAAATGCAACAGCGCCAGGCTCCTGCTGGAAGATAACTGAAGAACAAAGAACAGAGCTGCAGATATTACTATAATAACGTGAAGAAACTAATCTATTAAGAAGCCAAATGCTTTCATGTGGCACGTAAGTAAAGAAGTAAGGATAATTTAGAGAGAGCACAGAGACAGAGGAGCGAGGAGTTCAAGTGTTCAATCCTCACATAGCCACTGGTTCTCAGCTACCATCATTCCACCTGTACATAGGCTTTTTTCTAATCTGTTATTTAATCTATCAACTATTATTGGAGAGGAGTTGGAAAACCAAAATCACCAACTGCTTCCTTCTGAAGCAAGAAGACATGATGACACTTATTATTAACAAATGCTGATGTGCACACATGTAACTACTCACACTTGGAGGCGTTCATCTGATGACTGTCAAATCCTCCAAAAGTTTCTGCCCTTCTAGGGAGAGAGATGGGTCCAACTCCCCCTTCCTGCTCCATGGCAGCACTGCTGACCTGCTGCCCGAGGGCAGCGCCCAGGCTCCTGTTCACCAGGTCTTGCAGCAGCTCAACTGATAAAAAGCAACAATATCTTTGTTAAATACCAATTCAGGCTTCCCAGCTATTTTCATCCCCGCCTGAGATCAGGTCAGAAATTCACATGCTTTGCTGTCCTAAGAAACCATGTTTCTATGACAATGATATGAACAGTACACATTCCCTCTGCAAAAACTCAGTCTGTCTGACCATTAACTCCATTTCCTGGAGCTCTGCACAGGCTTACACCTCCCTCCCTTCCACCAGGCAACCCTGATGTGATCTGACAACAGCATTTAAAATTTTTAGCCTCTCCAAAAATCACACCGGAAAGTCACCTGAGTTTCTACCCTTGCCTTTGTCAACAGACTTGCTTGTCCCTTGCAGGCACCACACGCACCTTCTGGAACCCAAGCCCCACCCTGACACATTGCTGAGACTGAAGCACATCAAAAGCCAGGATGGTTTGTATTTCAGCCAAGGATAAATACTGTGCTGCTCCTGACCCCAGTGCAGATTCAATGCATGCTTGTGCTCTGTGCTGACTTCTTTTCTGCCCTCTTTCAACAGCTGTCAGTATCTGCTTCCTTTCCTGATCCTCATTACTGTCCTTTAGACAATGCCATGAGTAGCAGTATCTTCTAATCTATGCTGTTATTCTGACAGAGAAGGCTTCCCCTGCAAAACTGGTGCTTAAGGACTGATGGCTTTACTGAAGGTGGGTCCAGTGGTTACTGCAATTAACTTGTCACCCTTACATGCTCACCTTCATTTATTGCAGTTTTCATAATGGCCTCTCCTTTTGGTGCCTCTTCTGTGTTGGCTCTGAAGAGCAGCCTGGAGCCTGGCATGTCCTCCTGAACGGAACTGTCTGCCATGTCCTGGAAGATCTTAGCCTTCTCCTCCAGCAAGAGGAGGATCTGCTTATCCTTCTGCTGAAGTTGTTCTGTGGGGGTGAACAGAAAACAGAGATGAAGAGAGAAAATAAAAGCTTGGGCAAGGAAACTCAGAGATTCCTGAGATACTGGCCCCATCTAGTGGAACCTGATGATACAACCGTGCCCTGTGTGAGCCTGCACAGCAACAGCACCCAGCAGGCTCAGAAAAAACAAATAATCTAAGCAAGGTGAGGACTGCAATTATTTGCTGGATGCAGGATTCTCACTCCTTTGAAAACAGTCATAGTTCAACCCCAAAAGCCAGCACAAGAGTCCCTATAAATTTTTCAAAAACCGCTCCCCAGCTCTGTCCCAGGCAGGATTTTACCTTTCAGTCCTCTCACTTTCGCATCCGACACTTTCTTTTCAAACTCGGACTCACAAGGGACTCCTTCATCTTCATCTCTGTCCCTGAAAAAGACACACGTCTCAATTACTACCAGAACATGATCACGTGCATCACCTGCCTTGCAAGAACAGCTTGGTAGCTTACATGGTGTTCATTGTGTCCTGAATGATCTGTATCCAACCGTTACGCTCTTCTTTGGAGCTGGCATGGACTTCCACCATTTCGGGGTCTTTTACACCCATACTGATCAGGAACAAGCCCTTTTCTTCATGAGCCACTTCTCGTACAATCAGCTTCTTCAGAGAGATCACAGTGGATTTCTGGTCCTTCAGATGTAAAGGAATGGGTGAGCAGGGTGAACAGTAGTAGTTTCCAGGTGCAAACTAGCATTGAAAAGGTCCCAACAACCACACTGCTACCTCCCTCAGGTTGTAACCATTTGCTGAACCTATTGGCTAATTTAAAAAAACTGAATCATTTTAATGGGGTCAAGGAGCAGGGAAGGACTCGCTTTCCTCCATCAGTTCTGTAGGAAAAGCAATTTCACCTTGTTCCATTTCAACAAAAAATTAATTTAAAATTGACTTTGTGGTTTTGCAAACTACCATATTTTGTTTTAACTCCAGCAGACCTTTGATCTCATCTCCTCCTGCCCACGCTCTGTCATTAATATCAGAGCTCCCTAAACTCACTGCAGCTTGCTAGCGCCTGCTTCACACACATTATCTTCACGATCTCTCCCCTAGGGACGGAGTAACATCTTGTTTTCAAATCCCACAAAACCCCTGCTGTCCTCAGAAGCTCATCGCTGACTCCTATGGTGGAGAAGACTTGTGTGTGAGATGACGTTCATTGTGTGCTATGGTCTCTGTGTAATCAGCCCGCTCGGTTAAAACGTCCCTTTGCTGTTGTGTCATCTGCGAATGAGTCAGCCCCTTTGTGCATTTCACAGGATGCTACAACTGGAGTGATTTGGTAGCGGTTCACTAGCAGGGCTTGTGTGCAAATCAGCTCCTCCTGTGTGGGGCACCCAGTCTGTGCAGATCATTGGTGGAACTGGAATAACAAATTATCAGCTTTCAAAATGTTCAAAGAGTGGAAAGGTCACAAGGTTTAGCCAGTCTAGACCATGCCTGCAAGGTACAGCCCCAACAGACTCAATTAGGTACTAGGTTTTCTTTAGCAGGTCAGGGTGCACAGCCCTTTTATGAGGCCTGCCTTCAAAAGCTAATGTTTTTGGTCTTGTGCATTACAAATATATTCCTCTGACATTTATTTTCAAGCTGTTCTGTTGAATTTACTGCAGTGGCATTTCACTCCCTCCCCGTGCCTCACAGTAGCTCAAAATGTATTAGGACATTTCCTTCTGCTAAGATTCATTTTTACAATGTTTGCATTATCCCATTGCTCCCTCCCACCCCAATCACGGCTTCAATTTGCACAAACTGAAAAGGAGTAAGTGTAGCAAGCGACAGGCAGGTTTTTAGGCCAATTATCAGCTGTGTCAAGGCACCGCAGAAAGGGGAGGTGGGGCACGAAGACGTGTTTTCCTATCAGAAAGAATGGAGTCTGCTCAGCAAAGGAAAATGTTATAAGCAAGAAAATTAAGTTGTTTAGCAGGCAATCGCTGGCTTCGCTGCACAACACACATCAGGCATCCCTCACACAGAAAAAGGAAGGAAGAGAAAAGGTTGAAGCCTTACCAGTGAGGCGAAGACATATTTCTGGTCCTTCTCCTGAAGGAAAACGAGCATGTCAGAGAGGAGAACAGCCTGGACTTCTGCAAAAGAAAAAGCACATCAATGCAGTATAACCACACAACTCACCCCAAACCAGATTTATTTTAATAACACCAGTGATGGGGAGAGGTTGGGCTGCTTGTGCAAATCCTGGAAGGGGGGTCACTCTCCTGGTTAGCAGGAGGAGCAGGGGCAGATCCTGGAGATGCTGGGTCAGGCTAGCTCTTTGCGTTACAGCAGCACCTGGGAAACCTGCAGGATTCTCTCTCATCTGTCAGGGCAGGGGTGCTCCTCTCCAGCTATTCGCTTTCTAACAATTAGGACATGGGCATAACAGTGAAAGTTCGAGAGGCTTACTGAATAGAAGCACTGTTTTCTCAAACAATCAATATTTCAGCCCGCGAGCAAAATATCTGCACAGGAAGTTTTGGGTTTTATGGTTCTCTTGATGAGTGGTTTGCGGAGTGTAAATTACTGTGCAATAACAACATTTGTCAGCTGCAGTTTCTTTCCCAGGAAATACTGACTTCAGGAGCCACCACTAATTCTGCTCACAAACACAAACACAGCCCTTGCCGACTCCAAGGGCAGCTGACAGAGCCTGCGTGAGATGCAGGACCTGGCCTTCTTTCATGGGAGAAAGAAGCCCAACATCAAGCCAACAGAGGATTTTAAATCAGCATACAGCCTTTTCCCAGAGTACACGTACAGCCTTCCAAGGCTCCTAACGACATATCATAAAGTTGCACAGCAACTACCAAGCATAATGCCCCACCCTGAGCCTTCAGCACAAAGAGTTTTTGTGTAATGTACTTGGGAAATCTTGTGACAGAGAGGAAGCAAACCAAGAAGTTAAATCATCCCGTGGGTAATTCCTTCCACTCTGTTTTGGGAAGACAGGATCCGTTCCAGATAAAAGAACCACCAAACTTTAATCAAAGCTGCAGTATGAACTCAAAGCTCTGGGAGCTTTGCAAAAGTCAGCTTTTCACTCCGTTCTTCTCTATCATCTGTGCGCTTTGCAAGAGAGGAAATGCTAAAACCTTGTAAGAAAAGTTCTTCCTATACTTCTCTGTGCTCCATTTCAAATACCACAAAATAGCCTGAATGGACGAACTAGCTACTCTCTCCCTGGGCTCTGCAGCTTGTCTGCAGGACCTGCTTTTGCTGGGAGCTTGCCGTACAGACAGAAGTATATTTATGCACTTCTGTGACTTAGCAATGCAAATGCAGCCTGCGCTTATCACCAGATTTCACAACAGCAGCATAACTTGCTTCATCCACCATCTAAAGTCAATAGTAAGCTCAGGTGCCTGGAAACCATCTGTAAACTTCCTGTTTCCAAACCTCAAAATAAATCATACCCGATATGGAATTCTATGTTATCACTGCCTCCCTGCACACCACGGCACCAGGCTACCAGTCCCCAATTCATGCCCAAGAACTGTGGTTTAATCAGCTGATGCTGGAGTGAGAGAAGCAAAGAAAGCCCAGCCTTCCTGACAAGCCCAAGACACAGCCCTGTCTGCTCTCACCACCACCGTGGTCCCAGCTGAAGGCTTTCTTGGAAGAATTAGTGTTTAATTCAGTATGGAACTTCAGTGCTCAGCAGAGCACAGAACTTTAGGAAAAACTATTTCCATCTGGTAACAAACAAAAAGCAATTCAGAAAAACACTGACCAAAGAAAGGGCAGCTGCAGGGACACCAGAGCCTCTCCTGAACAGTTTGCGTCAGTAGCTCAAGAGGTTCAAGAGCAACAAATGCCTGGGACACCTCTCTGGAGGGTACTGGGATGGTAACGCTGAGCCTGGGCAGCCCTACTGCAGACCTTCGAGCAAAGGCAAGGCAGTGCCGCTGGTGGGCAGAGCCACCGGGAAGCTGAGGTTGGTTTTCTGAAGCAGGTTCCAGGGAATGCTTCCTGGAACCGCTGCACGTGCGCGTTGTGGCACCGAGATCTGACTCGCTGTTCTGGGCAACTGCAGCCCCATCGTGCTCTCTTGGTCCAAAGGGTCTCCCAGCAACTCCGCTCCTTGGCTGATGCACCGAGGTGTCACTGCAACTCAAGCCTTCAGCAGACACCAAGAGGAAGAGCAGCTATGTATCACCCCAGAATCAACATAAGGAATTGGAAATTCTGCGATGGGACGTGAGTGTACAGCACAGGAATAGCTGCTGTCAACATCTCTCAAAGCAGAATGAAAAAAGGCTGGTGACACCAACCTGAGCACTAACCCTACATCCAGAGAGAATGAGCTGTACCCTCCCCTGGCAGAAGGCAGGATAGTCTTACCTTTTAACCGGCCAGCTGCACTTCTTAGTGAAACAGGCCCATCTCGGATGAGCTTCCGATGCCTTAAGTCCTCTCTTGCAAACATCTGGCCACTCTTCATCCTCATGATGGACTTGCTATCTGTCCGGTTGTAAATCTCACCAAGACGCATTTTCTTTTCATAATTGCAGACTTTGCTATTGACTGCAGCAATCACATCTTTAACGAGGTTTAATGACTGAGTCAAGTCTTCATGTTCCGCTTCATTTTCTTTGAACAAAAAGATAAACACTTCGATTTCACTTCATCCTTGTGGAGTCTAACTTCCTGATTTTACTTCCTTCCTTCCTCTTCTCCCTCCCAAATTCCCACATTACAACTTTTTAATACTCTGGGCACAAACTTGAGTATAAGAAGTGAGTACCTAAACGTGAGGAGGAACTTCTTTACTGTGAGAGTGGTAGGGCACTGGAACAAGCTGCCCAGAGAGGTGGTGGAGTCTCCTTCTTTGGAAACATTCAAAACCCGCCTGGACAAGTTCCTGTGCAACCTGCTATAGGTAGACTCACTCTGGCAGGGGGGTTGGACTAGATGATGTCCAGAGGTCCCTTCCAACCCCACATGATTCTATGATAATACTTCTATCAGACAAGCTGCATTTATCTCCCTTAAGGAGTTTCACAAAACCTTTCACATATTTAGTTGAGGTTGGGGACTATTCCCAATATACGTTGTATATGAGAGAGTATAGATGAAATGCACTAATTAACCATGCATTTTAGCCATTACCAAAAAAAAGCAAGCTTGGATTCTTTGGAGTCTAAGCATGTTACTCCATAACTAACTACAGACAGACTTATAACAACTAAATCAAGGCACCTGAATAACTAATCCGAAATGGAGATATGAAACTGATTTATCTCGTTACAGCGGTGTGAGACAATGATGACTGGATTAGTCAGTCTATTCTAAGAAAATCTGCTTCAGCTGAAAAGGGTCCAAGAAATTTACACTGGAGGAACAAATATACGCTTAGAATAGAGGAACTGGTGCCTACCTTTGGTGTACTGCAGTATCCTTTGTAAAAGGACTGGGTACTTTGTGATTCTCTGTGTTACCAACAAGATACATTCAGAAATCCCGAGACGCCTCACCAGGGAGCTGCTCATTTTTTTCTAAGGAACAAAGATGAAAATTTCAGTTCTGTAGCAAAACGCTCATCAGAGTGCAGAAAGGATAGACATTTTCCATCGACTTTGTCTGTTCTACCAGGCCCTACCTTGACAAATGCCTGAAACCGCTTGTCCTTTGAGTACAGATCTTTGAAGTTATTTACTGCCTCGTTGTGATGTCCACAGAATTTGCCATATGTTTTCTTCATTCGCTCAGCATTCTCACCGGAGAACTGCAAGACATGAGACACAGAGATCCAATTTGCACTGAGGTCCTGGTGTGATATCCCAGCAGTGCCTGCCAGCCTTTCAAAAGAACTGGATGAAACCAAATTAGTCCAAAGCATCCAAACCCAGGCAATTAGATGTCTAGAAAGTAAAGGGCTGAGTTTGAGACTTTAATGTATCCACACAATCCAAAATCTGGGATTCTACCACTCAGGACTTAAAAGCCAACAACGAAGAAGTCAAGGCAGACAAAAAGAAGATGGGAAAAAGTGCAGACAAAAGAAAGTTAAATGGCCCACCCAAAGTTAAATAGCAGGTCAGTAACTCAGTCAAGAAACACATTGGGCATATTTTACTGTAGGCTACTGCCTATGCTCCAGGCTGTGGACAAACTGTTCTGTGCCTGTCAGGGAATGCTATTCTCCCCCACAAAGTAAACTAAATTAATTTTCATCATTAGACTTTCCTCTGAAATAGCAAAAAGTGCTTCAAAAAGCAGAGGCAGGGATTTTTACATGTGTGAAGAGTAAAGGTGGCATCAGCTGTGATTATCTAAGAGGCATAAACAGGAGGGAAGGAGAGCGCCCAGTTTCCAGCTGTGCTTTCACAAGTGTCAGCATTTTCCAGCTCTTACTTGATTCACTAGGATGTCACCTATCCTCTTGATAACAAAGTTCTTTTCACTTTTGTCTGCCAAAGACTCCTTCTTCCTTTCCAGAATCCGCTGGAAGAACTGACTGTGGATGTGTAGCAAGTTTTCCAGGCAGGGAAAGATCTTGTCCACAACTTGTTGATCATACTGCAGTTCCTTTAACATGCCCGCACTGTATACATCATTCATGATCTTCAGGGTGCGGACATGATGCATTTCTGTCTGCATTAGCTCTGCACAGGATGAGAACAAGGTCAAAACCAAGGTCACTGTAGAGTACATGGGTGTACAGTACAAGGAAAGCTCTTCTATAACTGGGCTTCTCTAAGTGCCTTCAGAAAATTTCACATCAGGTATTGAAACATCAATCAATAATTCAATGTGTGGGAGAAATAGGCGGGGGCAGAGGAGTGCCACAATAAAGAGCTTTGGACGTTGCTGCTGAGGTCTGAACCTTCAACGCTGTTACCTGCTCCTTTGTAACATCTCACTGCCAGCTTCACCATGGTGTGTGCTTTTACCATACAGGATGGCTTTTGCATCTGGCAGAAGACTTCCTAGCTAGCTGCTGTAACGGAGTTTAAATGTCATTGGCAGACAAATGAGCAGAGGCAACTTCTGGAGGTTTTTTTGATGGCTTCTGCATTTGTGAAATGCAGAAAGAAAGCTTCCATAGAATGCATTATGTTTCTAAGAACTTCAAGAATGAACCTTCAGCTTCTGAGGAAACTAAGTCAATGTTCCCGTTCGCTGACCAAATTCATACATGTGAATGTATCAAGAAGCTATCAATGAGTGAAAAATTAAGATGCAGGTATCTCACCATAAATGACATCTTGCCGTTTGACAACATCTTTGTTTTGCTGCTGTAGGAATTTGCTGTCCACTACTTGGCTCCAGGACTCTGCCTCTAGCTGCTTGGAATCTAATTCCAGGTCTCCCATCAGCTGTCCTTCGTTCATGTCCGCACCTTCACAAAACAACGTTAAGTGCCATTAAGATGTGGGTAAATTGTCTCATTTGAGATTCCTGTCTATTCGTTTAGGTTTAAGCTTTCTCTTTCACACCACAGACATCGCACGCATTCTCCTTTACTGACACAAAAACTATCATATGGAATTATACCACGTAAGAACCAGGTTATGAAAAGCACTTTTAAAGGTTATTTGCTAGCTGCACAAAACTAGTTCACCATTTTCACATAGACCGAATTCTAGCTCAGATAAAAGCCAATGGGTTCTTTAGCTGAAATGCAACAACATTGCAGATAAATAAAAAACCCCAACACCCAGTTTGTCTTCCTTAACTTCACTGAATTGAGGGAACTTAGACCTATATCCTAAAAAAGCACCATATATAAAAAAGTATTTAAACTGAAGAAATGAATTTAACTGACTTCACTTTCAAACCCACAAAATGAAACAGTATGTTTCTTCCTTCCCCAGTCTGGGAAAAATACAAAGTGCAAGACATCAGCATGAAAAAGGTGACAGAGTGCAAAATCTGTGGCTGTATGAATGGGCCAGAGGTGCAAGACAAAAGAGGAAATGTTTGTCCCTGAGCTAAACTCCAAGTAACTCAACTGTAACTGAAACCTTCTAAATGTTTCCCCACAATTCAGCAAGCTAAGGAAATTACTATGTGGGGCTTTGCATTAGTTTATCATACTAATACTGTAAGATTCAAGTAAATGGGGATCTCTTACCTTCGTCAACCAGTGACTCCATGGATTCATTCACCCGGCTGATTTTATGTAAGGAGTCTGTTGACTGCGACAGGAACTTCCAAGTGTGTATTAAGCTGTCATCGTTGCCAACTCTGCAGAAAAACAGAACACAGAATATCATTTATGACATAAAACCAGCCAAATGTACTTTTGCATTTTAAGAAGAAATGCATTTTAAATATGAAATGAAAAGCAAAGCAAGTGTTGCGCAGTTATGTACAGAACTACCCATAGGGGCTCAACAAGCTGTAAGATCTACGGTTCTGAGTGACAGTGCTTCTTCTATAAAACCTCACACCTGAGGTTTTATGGTTTAGATAACTCCTTTTCAGTATTTTCCATTTTACAGTCACTTCCAATCCTCATTGTCCTTGCCACAAGCAGTACAAAAATGCAACACAAAAGGCTACTCAAGAGTCTTTATCGCTAGCTCTGAGAAAGATCAGAAAAATGAACTGAAATAAATTTCACCATGAACAGCCAGGGCACGCAAACTGGCCAGAACATGCCAGTCCATGCTACTGCCCTGTGTGTAGAACTGCTCAATGTGCAGGTAGCGTAGGAATCATAAATTAGATTTTCCTCTGTGATTTTTTGTACATTAATTATGTACAGTGCAGTCCTAAAACACCACGAAGACTGCAGCTCTGTGCCCCCCTCCTGTCATTATGGACACAAAAGTTACTACTACACATGAGCTACCAGCCCAATGCAAGGGAATTTCCTCCTGGAGCCCAAAGCATCTCTGTGAAGTGGCCCTGAATACATTCAGGCCAACTCAGATGCCTCTGAACTCATGCCATGACTGAACTAACCCAGACAATCTGATTGTGCACAAGACAACTGATGGTATCATATATAATATGGGCATTTCTGGCCTTGTGATCCTCTTTTGTACCTTTAACAAAAATCATAGTACGCAAATTCATATTTAATGAGATTTGAATTTCTTTATGCTCGCAGAGCCGGATAATACACGCATACTCACGCGCACGGGGAGAAACCTTACCCTGCAATGTTCTGTATCGAGACGCTTTTTGAAAGTGGTGTAGGCTGTTGTGATCTCCTGTTATTGAATATTGAGGTCACGGTGTTTTCATCTGGAGCAAGAATTGCAGAGCGAGGGCGCTCCTTCGGTTGTGAGCCTGGAAGGGCAGTGTCAGAGAAAAGTCAGCTCATGCAATTGTGCCCTTAACTGCGATGATGATGACCTAAAGAAACCAGGCCCTGAAAGTCACTTCCTTTTCTTTCTAGAGTTGTCACCAGGCCATCTCAGCCGTTAAAAACAGCTGTATGAAGAAGAGAACATGGACCCTGGTGCAGAACTGCCTGCATTGCACTAGGCTTAAAAGATCTAGGTGGGATTTGCAAGTCCAGAAACATACACTTGGGAAACTGAATTTAATTTCATTTGATAAATAATCACATGTAGCAATCTACTATGTTGCTTTTTAATTTCCCTGGGCCTATAATTGTATACATCTTCCTGCTTCTATTCAAACTTTTTGAGATGGTTTCTTCATCAGTACGTACCACAGAGAAATGCTAATCCTTATCTCATTATACTATCACATACCTTTAACTAATCTTTTCATGTTAATTCCTGATTTTGTTTTCTTCAGAAAGATTTCTGCTTTCTGGAACAGTGTCTCTGAATTTCATGATAAATACCACAGTAAGTACATCTTTATCATACAGTGTGGTTCCATATAGTGATCTCCATGCTATCACTAAATAAGCTTATCTAATCATGGCCCTACAAAACCAAAATGTGGGCAATTTCACTCCTGTTTTTTGCCCTGGGTCACAGCGGGTAGCTCTGCAGTGCAGTGTATATCTCAGTGCAGCTGGAAAAAGTTTGCCAGTATTATTTCTATTAAAAATTAAACTTTCTGGTTTTACTACCTCAAAGAATAAGACTATTTAATTTAAAAAAAAAAAAGATTTGAACAAGCATTCCCTTCATTTGTAATCTTAACAGTTTCTGTTAATATCATACTCATAGTTGGGGCTCTTTTCAGTGTCAGATACACGTGGACATAGGCTGTGTCTTCCAGATTTTGTGGACTCATCAGCTGTAGGCCTTCAGCAAGCTACAGCAGGCAAGTAACTATTCTAAGTCTGAAATGATTTTCTGTTTGCTTAAAGTTACGTGGACACTGCAGAAATGGATGAACTCTGTACAACTTCCAAAATCCCAAACACTGCTTATCGTGCAGAGAAGACGTTTTCATCCCTGCTTTGATAAATGCTTCTCTTTCATAATATCGGATAGTAGTTCTCAGAACAGGTAAGAACAGCAGATACAGACCAAAGCAGAGGGAAAGGAAGATTTCTTACTTTTGTTTCTCATGGTTACGGTGGGTAACGAAGAGGTATCATGTGCCTGCAGCATCCCTCTCTGTGGCTGAAAGAAAAATTAAATTCACTATAATTTCATCCTCCTTTATCCCATCAGGCTATGCCACATAACGAAAGTAAAAAAGCTGTGTTTTTTCTGAATTGTCTCAGAACAGATCAGTTTTTGACTGTATATGTATTTTAAATATATATATGTACACACACACACGTACCTTCCCCTCCAACTGCCACCAATGAAACAGGCAAAATAACAGATGGAGAAATGTGCAGCAAATAGTAAAATGAGAAGAGAAAGTGCTGACAATACTGAAGAGAACTGAACATCATAATTGTATAAACATTAACTAGCTTGGAGAATCATTATGCAGAAGAGGTTTTGCACATTTGGGGCAAGCACAAATTCTGCGCGTTCCTCATATAAACAATATACATATTTAATAGTTTTCATTACGCATTATATACAGATGATGCTGTATTATGAGACATAGCATTTGAGAATTAAGAGATATGGCACTTATGGGTGTTGGACACCCCTGAATTTTGCCAGTGAAGTAGATTTTTGGGGGTTTTTTGTTAGTGGGGTTTTGTTTGTTTTAATTGAAGCACAGGACAGACCATCTCACCATGAGGTCCCTGTGCACTGCAGGGAACAACACAGGGAATTTGCTGCCAACAAACACTTTGTGGTGCTGCACCTGGAGCATTCATAGAGACAACTATTGTATTAACGTGTGGTTCTAGGGAATTTCAGGAGAGCCCAGAAAAATTATTCACTATAGCACAGGGGATGGAGTTCTTTCCAAGAAGCTAGAAAATTTGGGACATATGGTAGAAGATGTTATATATCTGCATGCTAAATTGTTTAAACTTTCTTGTTTATTCAGTGGAGTGTATGAAATGTCTTACCTTCATTTTGACCTTTGCACAAGAAGCAAAACTCTCCTTACAGCCTTTGTGAACAATTGCATTGCAGTCTGTCAAAAGTAAAAAAATAAAAAAACAACAAACAACTAATTAAACAAAAAGCCCCAGAAAACAGGTCAGTTTGTGCCATTTATAATCTGGACTATTATCTTGCACAACTAAGAATTACAACTTTCAGGGATCATTGTGGTTTACTAAAGACACTTAAGCGATGGGCTGCTTTCCTGGATAATTAGCCCTGTGATTTTATGTGATTAAATGTGATTTTAAACAGGAGATTCTGTTTAAAAATCAATGCAAGGTTGAGTTGCCAGAGTCCTAATGGGTCTTGAATTAAAAAAATAAAATAAAAAGAAAAAAGATGGAGTTATTCCTCTGAAAGAAAAGATAGGTGGAAAGCAGAGGAAGGAGACAGAAACAGAAACCAATTGTAGGGCCAGTATTTTCTGAAAACACAACTAGCGTTCTTATCAAAACAAGAATTATGGGATCCAGAAGACTGGAAAAGGACAGGAAAATTAATTTACATAAACTGAGACATATCATAGCCAAGCTCTGCAGAACAGGAACCAAGTCCTACTGTACCACAGGGTTATCAGTAAAAGTCAGGTGACTGCGTCCGTGACATTGGGACTTCCTGCTGAGAACTAGACTGTTTTGGTCCGAAACCACACCATTCAATGCAAGAGCATCATGCTTTAACACTTTTTCAACACTTTGCTGCATATATGCCAGGGCAAAAGCTGGTTATCTTTTTTGGAATACTCTGCGTCCGCCCATGATCTTTGCCAGCAGATTTCCGGGAATCTAAGCTTTCAAAGATGATTAAACCTGTTTGTTCTCGTAATAATTAATAATTGTGTTTGGAATATTACCGCTTCTGACAGATGAAAGGATGCTCTCAGATGAGATTCAGGAGCTTAGAGAAAACTTGTTCTTTCCACTCATTCATGAAAACATATTAACACAGATCATGAATTATATTTTAAGTGTATGCTACACTGTAAAGCTTACAGTTCTGAATTTCTTCTAGGAGAAATAAGAAGGGAAAGAATTCCATGACCAGAATGACAAAATATGGTCACACTCCTAAAATTTCTTACATTTGGGCCTACTTAATAAAAGCCACCAATTCTTCTGATATATTGAGAGGGGTAAGGGTAAGGCCACAGGGCGTTCCTTGTCTGTTGATGTCTCACAATTTCCTGTGTAAGACAGACAGAAGAAAGAAACCTGCATGTTCTTGCAAAAACCCACAAGCAGTACTATTTTTTTCAGGTCAAACAAGGAAGAGGGACAGAACCTGGTTCTGGTGCATGAAAAGAGACAGCAAGACAATTCAGAGCTATTCAATTCACACTCAAGCCTTGAAAGCCTGAAGGCAGCTCTTTAGTATATACCATTTAGCAATAGAGCATTTTGATTTTTTAGATTGAAAATCTGGTTCCAGAGACTTTATTCCTCCAGTTCAACTCTTCAGCAGGCAGGAAGTTCCTCCAACTCCTCTGTATCACTAATATTAATAATTTAAACCCCAAAAAGCTTTTCTGCATCACTGTTCATTAAAAATAAAAAAGACCAGGCAGAGAGCTATTAAAAATTAGGTTTTTTTGCTTGCGCATTTGTTTTAGAGCATGGTAAATCTTTCAGCATTGACTATCTGATTGAGGAAGCTTGGAGGCATTATTGAAAATTTCAGACATTGATTTAACATGATCCAGTGCTCCAAAAGGCATTAAGAAAAAGTCATCCATAGGCAAGACAGAGCAGTGATGGTAGCAGTAAAGCACTGCCACTTCTGTAGGAAAAAAGTAGTTTACAACAGCAGAGGAACAACAGAGCCTCTGCTGCTGGTTTTCTGTCATTTCTAAGGTATTTGATGGCTGATTTTCAGATGCGATGGGAGAAAGAACCACTCTCAGATGTGAGCTTAAAACCTGGGCCCTGACTAAACTTTCTTTGTGGCATTCATTTTCTGGCCAATGCAGAAAACATACAACAGTTTGCTGTTGTACCTTGAAAAATAAGGAAAGAACACCTACGCTAAAGCATAAGGCATTGTTGGATTATTTTAACTCATTAGGAAATAGAGAGTTAAATTGGGATATATCTGATTTTCTAAGGAGCTTCAGAAGCTGTTAGGAAAGTGGAGTGGGGAAAGGCAGAGGATGCGTTCAAGAGCTTATAATTGTTAATGTTTTCCATTTCCCATCAGGCTGACACAGAGCGTGTCTCACGCAAACAACTTTGCTGAAATCTCTTCCAGGAAACTCAAACCTGTCGTTCGGGATTCAGATGGCTGCTCCTTCCCTGCTCAATGGAGAGGTTTTTTCCCACTGCTGAGAAGGAACAGCCAGAGACAAAGCCTCCTGCCCCAGCCTGGGAGCAATTCCTGAAAATGCTTCAACTCATCTCTAGGCTAGCGGAGTAAAAAACATTACTGGCAGTGAGAAACGGAGAGCCCTGAGCTGCAGTGGGAGAAAGACATTTTTGTCTGCATAGTCTATAGCTTTGGGCCACGGCGTAAAACCAGCCACCACTCTGGTCTCGACAATGCAAATGCTGCTGACCTTATCGTGCTACAGGCATGAGAAACCACCTGATAAGAAAAGAGAACAAAATCCCCAGTCTTGCAGAAACCCTCTGCTGTGGTTCCTGCACTGCCTGCACTGTAGTGCATGTACTTCACATGCACGCAGGTAGTTGCCATTTGACCTGTGATGCAATTTCATGGATTAAAGGAAAAGAGGGTTAGTATGTTCTTTTTGTATGACGCTGTTCTCAGGGAGGGCTCAAGGACCAGTGTTTGGGAACTAAAGCAATATACTACAAATGGGTGGGACCTTTTTTTTTCCAAATTGGAAATACAAGCCATGATCCAAGCCAGCTTTCCCTGTCCTCCATCCATCTAAACAAAGCACTTCAGCCCCAAGCCGTAACATGCTGCTGAAATAACCAAAGTCCTCCAGCTACCTGATACATCCCAGCAAGGAGGGGCAGAAAAGCCACGGGATGCTGCAATGTCTGAGCACAGGCCAGAAAGGAGGTTGCAGGACACCTCCTTGCAGCCACGGCTCATTTCAGTCCAGCTTCCATAATGCAACATGCTGCTCCACGAATCACTACCTCCAAAGTCTCCCTCCCACCCCACATCCTTAAACGAGATGAAAATAAACCATAAGGTTCGCATTTCCCATGTCAGATTTAGTGAAAAACAAAAGGTGGGGGGAAACCCCTGACTTACTTGCACAGTAGTACGAATCCTTATTGAAAGGTTTCATACAGTGGTAACAGGTTGCTTGGGCTACAACGGAGGTTGCAGTGAAGAGATGTCCGTTTAACAGCTTCTTATCTTTTTCCTTCTCCTTGGAATCTTTGTCCTTCTCTTTAGCCTTCTCTTTATCTTTCTCTTTTTCCTGCCGAGAGAAAATGAGCAAATGCCTTGTTACTTTGCAGAGGTCTATTCTCTAGTTACAGATTCTTCAGTGTTTGCCTTTGGCACTATGACGATATCGATTGGTGCACACCTTAACAACAGCCATGTATCTGCACAGCTCTGGGTTAAAAACGTCGGCTTACAGCCCCCATGGATGTGGATTAACATCCTACCAGCTCGCAGAGCCTTCTGCACAGGTATCTCACCAGCAGAGACAGAATGGAATCTGTTCTGAAGGCAGATATTTTCTTTCCCCTTAATATACCTTGGTTTAATGACTTACTTCTTCTTCTGGGCTCTCATCAATCATTCATCAATCAGCACTTTCAATGAATTGTGTTAAATACAAACACCACGAGTCATGTATATCAAATTTTCAACACAGTTAATTTTTAAGGCCAACCTGTAAGAGTTGTGCTTTGCAACTGCATTTTTAACGGAGAACACAAGTTCAAGCTCTTCCTCACTGCCTGTACAGCATCACTGCCGGAATATTTCCACCTCAGCTTTCCTTCTGACTAGCAACATTTTCAACAGTTTCATCCAACCCCAAATAACTATGTAAAGCTTGCTGGGGAAATGGACCTTTCACAAACTCTCAAGATACGGCAACACCCAAAGGCTGAGGAATGACAGCAACTCCATAAAAGATTATCTTGTCTTCCGGAAACAACAGTTCAAGCCCTGGGCTACTCAGCTTTGGAAAGATGACAAGCACAGCCAGCTTCTCCAACTTCTAGAAGAGTTTTTGCTTACCTTTCTATCGCTACCTGAGATACAAAATGCTAAATACTAAAAATTTGAAACATTTTTCCCTGCAACCTTTTGTGGATTTGAAATTCTCCCAAACAATTTTTCAAGGAAACTCCGTAGAAGGACTCCAAATTTGTATTACAGTGACTCCTTGTCTTTCTATGTATCACCCTACAAAATGTTTACCATACAATTCAGCTCCAGATCTTTATTTTAACTGTTACCGGAAATTTCATGGCATCTGAAAGAGAAGCTTAAGCAGAAATCAGTGAAGGCTTCTGTAAGCTTATCTTTGCATTTTGTTACTTATATGCCGTGTACCCTTTGCTAAATATTGTTACAGCCTAAATATCAGAGAGCTGCAGAGAGGCCCATGTGAGCAACCGCCGTGAAGTGGTTAAAAGAGGTATTGAGCTCTGCAGTCACCGGGAGGGAAACTTTCCAGCCTTTGATGACACGCTCAAATAATCAGTAACTCAGCCTAAGGTCTCCCCTCTTCCAACGCACTGCAGGCAAAATGCCAGCGTCGGAGTCTCTCCCTGCAAAGCTGCCTCTTAAACACAAACTCTATTTACTGGCCCCAAACACTATTTTGTCCCGCAAATAAGCAAACCCAGGAGCATTACAGTACGGAATAATTCTGTCTGAAGTAGAAAATGTGCCACGAGGAGTCTGCTTTGTGGCATATCTCCATCTCCTTTAAGCCATCAGCTCAGATCACCACCCCACGTAAACTTCCACAGCTCCATCTGCTGACCTGCCCACCTTCAACTGTGTCCAGTGGCCTTGAATCCATGGCAGGATTCAAGAACTAAAACTCTGCAGTTTAGTCCTTGGCCGATGGTACCAAGGTGATATCTGGAGTTTTGCTCCATTGCCAGGACTTGTGAAGCTCCAAGAGAAAAAGATCACCCTACGCTCAAGGCAGATCTTGCAACTCTCATGCTTAAAATGCTGAATGGAGATTCACTGTCTTACACTTTAAATGTACCTGATGTTTACTGCAAATCCCAATAATTCTGGAGTCTGGAATAATACCCTGTCTTCATAAAATCACTGTAAAAACCATTTTAATTAAAACTGAACGTCCCCAGGAAAAACAGGAAGTGGGTGCACCCCACTGTCAAGGAGGAAACAGCAACTTCATGCATGGGATGCCAGCCATGCTGCTGAAATACAAGGTCTCAAAACAAGATTTTATTTCTAATTTTTTTTTTACATAAAGGGATTGTAAAAGCAAATCCATTTTCCTGCGCTATTGGAGCTGGCAGCGTGACCTGAAGCACGGCTTCATGGCTGACCCTGCGCCGCCCTGCGCTGACACAAGAGGTACCGCAACTTGGTCGCACGGCCCAAAATAACCCACCGTGCGTGGCGGCAGCAGGTCCCCCTGCGAAATAACCACAAAGCTCTTACCTCCCAATGCTTAAGTCCTACCAGCTTCACTGTTATTTGAGGTACTTCGGCAAATTTATTCCATTTTATGGACATCCTTCCCCCGGGGGGCAGGAGAGCTGCTCCCCACCAGCGTTAGCCCATCGCGGCGGGGAGGATGGCAGGCAGAGAGGAGTTGAGCAAAAGAGGGAGGGCGGGACAATTGCTGCTAACTTCCTTGAAGATGATTTTAGCTACTTTTGCTGCTGCTTTCATCTTGCCCTACCCTAGCTCCCACTGCTAAAAAAAAATAAAATTAAAAAAAATTATATATACAGGCAGGAAAGGATGGGATTAATATTTTAGAAGTCACAAGTTAATATGAGACCGTCCATTTAAAAGGCAGAAGGTGGTAAATCAAACCCTCTGTGACATTTGGGATACAGAAAGATTGAATTTTACCATACCTCAGTGTCGCTATGTAGTACTTCAGTAAGCAAAGTGCTGCAGAAGATTTCCCAGACAGAAAGGTTTCGTGTGTTTGCACTCCTCCTGCTCTACAGGGCACAAACAGTGCCTGTCTCCTAGTCCTTTCAAACTTAGAACTCTTACTCTATACACTGAAATGCTGTTGGTGCTATAGCGCTCCCTAATAACTGCGCAAGCCAAGGAAAAAGAGAAATTACTCATGCTAATTTTTTTGTCGTCATTTCCCAGAATCTCTCTACCAAAACGAAGAAAATGAGGTGGTTTTTTTTCTAATTGACAGAGACATTGCGTGTTTTAGACGTGACAAATGTGAATCAATGCACTCTACCAATTTCAAGAGCTTGCTAATCCATGAATAGCACAAAGTATTTGCCCAATATGGGCAAATTCACAAACTTCTATCAGTATCCCCCTACAGTTAATACTCCAAACACCCTTTTATTTTTAATGTTTTTTTTTACATAACCATTTGCATCATTTTCAAAAGGAGCCATTGCCATTAGTAAGCTCAGATGTGCTTTATTTTTCAGTTATCTTAGAAAACGGTGTATTTCTGAAGGTTTGGAGCAAAGTAAAACCTAATTTGAAAGAATTTGAAGCCTCTCTCCCTCCTGACAGCCCAGACAGCAGCAGAAACCAACTCTTCCTGTCCAACTTCCTCTTTCAAGGTTTGTTGTTTTTCTTTTTAACTCTTCACAGGTTTTCATCAGCCGTAATGTTTCTGAGAAATCAGTGTTCCCATCAATTTTTAGGTCAAATTATTTAAATGTACAGCTGGAGCCCTGAAAATGTTGGTAACTCAAACATTCTGTGGCAAGCAGCAAAGAAATTGTAATTTGGATTGTATTATGGCTTTTTAGTTAGTAAAAATATCAGAACTGATACAAGCTGCAATTTTTGCAATGTGTATTATTGTTAGGATTTTGGAGCAATTCTTTATCAACAGTTTCAGACACAATCATGAAATTAGTGAAATCAGACTGCACCTATTTAACAAAGGCAAATATCACAAAGCACTGCTGTTGGATATTCTTACCTGTCCCAACCAGACTTCTTTTTTATATATATATAAATATATATAAATATATATATAGATATACAGTTCTTGCTTGAAAGTTTATACACCCGAAGTGCAAGAACCAGTTAACAAATTTCCAGTCTTGTTCAGAGGCTGGGCAACATGCTCCACAACTTCTTGCTAGTGGTTTGCACAGAGGTTTCTATGTAAACAGATAATTTGTTTTGACATTATATTTTGCAGCAGGGAAGAGGATTGTCTGAAAGCTGCTCAGCAGCAGCTCTGAGCCACTGGTACCTGCTGCTTGCGCCTTTAAAAGCAGCTCCATAAAGAGGAACTGTGCGTTGGGATGACTGATCTCACTACAGCTGGTGCCTCATTGCAAAAGCGATGCAATCTTCCAAAAACGTGTCTTAAAATGTGCGTTGGGACTCTGAGAGCACAGGAACCCAGCTATGTTAGAGGAAGACTCAGGATGAAACATCAAGTGCTTACGTTGGGAAAGGTTCAAATCAAGTTTGCTGGTACAGATGAAATGTGACCTCTCCCCATACTCGTGTGCTTCAGTCCAGCCTTGTATCTGCAATAGGCCCCGAAGCTCATTATGTCAATTTTGTTTCCTGTTTGCTATTCAGGCACTCATCAAAATACCTAATTACATGTCTCGGGGGCTTTCCAGTACTATTTACCAACATATCAGCTACACATCACCTAACCGTATAATACACATTGCCCCCCTGTGAGGTAAAGCGCTCTTAGCTTCTGTCAGACATGATAAACTGAGGTGAGATTCAAGTAAAAAATCCAACCAAGCCAAAAAACCCCCAAACATGTATTAATCTTCAGGGGACAATCTAAGGCAACAACAGTTCATTTGTGTGAAGTATTTAGCATTAATGTAATTATTTCTGTAACCAATGCTGTTCCCAGGAAATTCCGCTGTGCTGAGCAGCGCTTAACTTTCAGCAAATTAAATCTCAGGGTTTCGAGGATGGAAAAAAGAGGAAAATACAAATATCTAAGGTCAAGGTTTGAGCAACTTCTCTAGCAGCGCACGGGAACTTTGTGGCAAAGGTAAAAATAATACAGCCTTCAGCAGCCAGTCCCTTCTTACAGCCCCCATTCTCATTTTATTAAACACCTCTCATGTTTTGTAAAAATTAGACCCATCAATCACTACAAAGCCATAACTCATGCCAGAACACAATCTATTCTTTATAATAAATGAAGCTTCATTCTGTGGGGAAAACAGGAAAAAACACTGCACAGAAAAACTCATCTCAGATGCATTTCAATTTTGGGGTGCTAAAATTTCCCATGTAGCTATTCCCTATTACCCCACAGACAATCCTCCCCTCACAAAAGGAGGAAAGGAAGAAAAAAGAAAAAAAAGTCAGCGAAGGACATAAATACCATCCTATGGAAACACACTGAAAACCAGAATTAATCTCAGCTGCCTATAGGTATTTCACAGCTGTATAAATCACAAGAAGCACTTACTTTGCTCTTCTTGCTGCTGGACATTTTATTCCTGAGGTAGCTGAAGGTGCGACTGACTTTTGTTGCACTTTTACCAGGGGGGACACTGCTGCTCTCTTCAGATATGCTAAAATCAAAAAAGAAAGAGGTTGCTTTTATTACTTGTTTCCCCCAAAGCATCTATTAAATGGATAGATTCTTTTTTGAAGGACAAATGCATTTATTATCCAATAGAGTAATGAGTTGCTTTCTGGTGTTATACCAGAGAAGGCAAAGTGAAGGCAAAATGCCAATCCAGTAGTTTGCCGTATGTTTCAAGGCAAAACCATCTTTTTATCTGTTTCTAAGCAATCTCCGTTCTCCAACCATGCCATAGCACCCTCTGCTGCTCCCGTGGCCAAATAACCTCTAAGGAGCTTGCAGCATCTGCCCATTTATATAGTCAATACTGCAGATGCACAGTCTGTCTTGGCATTTAATCATTGATATTTCAGACAGAAAGGGACAGACATGCACATGTCATTTAAAGAGAGCTCTCCTTCCAGAGAAAGACATAAAATGAACTCTGAAAGGGCAGTGACTGTCCTTAACAAAACCACACTGTCTGCAAAGCCTTCCCTTGAGAAATGAGAACGCCAATACTAAGTAATAAAAAGCAATGGTTATTTGCATTAATTTAGGCATTTCTGGGACGCCACATATTTTCTACCAGTCTTTACATGCACAAGCTTATGACTTCTTCAGCTTCTATGTAAGAATAAGAAATTATAGAGGAAACTATTACTGCATTAAAGGACACAGACCATCAGTAGGAAGTAAAACACAAACCGAAAGCTGGACAACAGAAAAGACAAATGAAATCAAGGAGAAGAAACCAGCAGCGAGTCGAGGTGAAGAGCCTCCCAGCCATGAAATAAAGCTGAAGCTATCAGAGTGACACAGGGACCAGACACCCAGCCCCTTCAGTGCTACAAATGTCCTTCCTCCAAGGGAAGCACTTTTAAAGCCAGCATCCACCAGAAAGATTATCTCCTCTCTACAGCTTGCAAGGATGAAAAATAACGTACAAAAACATGATTGTTTTGGCCTTTGTTATAGAAGTACAAACAGAATTAACTGAAGAGAGGAACAACTACTTTTAACGTAAAATATAACTCAGGGTAAACGGACACTGTTCGATAACAGAAAATCTGATATGTTATTAGCTATGACTAAACGCAAAGCCATGCTGGAGATAAGATCTAGAACAGACTTTCATATTCTATGATCTAAAATATTCTTCAGCTTTCAGACATACAGGACTGGTTTTCACAAGCTTGGCAACTTGTCATTACAGCTGAATTGCACCGGTGCCAGGAAGGCTTTTGGGTGTGCAAACCAGAGCCCATCACAGAAGTCTCCCCAGAAGAGACGTGGTACCCCCCAGAATACCGTACCTCTGAACCGAGGAGCCTGTGGGGCCGCCGAACGCCTGCGTACCTGGAAAAGATCAGAGGGGTGAGGGGGTGACATGTTAGACTGCAATCTTAGCCCACTGATTTTAAAAAGCATAGCTTGCGTATTTGGAAGGTTCAAGAGGAAGAGGAAACGTTTTTCAGAAGTGAGTGTTTAGAATAGATTTCATGTGCTCAGGATAAAGCCCGTTCCCTGTATCCTTAGGTGCACTCAAATTAGATGCTGAGGTGAAAGCCTGCTTAGTATTTTTATTGTCCTTCAGCTATTAGGCAAAGGATGTGCATCTGTTAAATTTGCTGGTGAATCAGAATCAGTTTCTGAATCAGAACTGCCAATTCAATGACAATAGGTATAAATGAGAATCATTCTGCCACAAAGCGTTTATTTATACACCACTAGAAAGAATCTATTGTACAACGCATCCGGGTTTCATGTAGAGAACTTTTCTGCTTGATAAAATTATAGTTCATTTTCCCATCAAAATCCTGAAGCACTTCATAAAGAGTAAGGGAAACAAGGGAAGCCTTATTCTGTTTTCCACGAAACATCACCAGCCTAGGGCTTAGTCACACAACACTATGCTTGAGGAAAGTCTGATTTTCAACATGAAGCTGAAGCGCTGCCAATGACACAAATTCTCTTTATACCACAAGAAACCTGCTTGCCCAATGAGTTTGGAGCACGTTAAGTAGCTGATACCATTCACTAGAACCGTCAAAGAATACTGAAAAATCAGAATGATCTGACCCAGAGGAGAGACGGCTCTCTCCAGAGTGACTGGGCTTGCCAGGATTCCACAAGCCCCTCATTACAAGCACTGTTTGCAGTCCTATCTGAAGTTCAAGAAGCAGCATGACTGATCATCTTATGAGGCTTCTGCATATATACTGTAAGAAAAACAGTACTTTGGCTTTGAATTCTGTTAACATATTAAAGCTATGGGTGAATGCAAAAGAGCCACTTGACATCAGAGGCAAAGATGGTCCTCTATCCAAAAGCAGTAAGTACATTAGGAAAAACTGTGTGTACAATGTTATGCTTTATGATTCTAAAATACACATTTTCCTAACCGCTGATTCAAGTGTCAGCACAGCCTGAGACAGAAATATCACTTCTTCATATTGAAAAACTAAAATACAGGCATGCCTCACCACCTAATCCCTGCTTACAGATCCCTGATAATATCTTCCTGCAAAATCTTTTATCTAATTAACGATCTATCCCAAGTACATCAAAGTTAGTAATGCTGTAACGTATATCAAACGAACTCCACTATTCAATTTCCTGACAGTGCTGGGTTTTTGTACAATATCTACTACCTAAGCACCTAAGATCACACAAGTAATTTACAGACTCCCAACTCCCTGGTTAACACTCCACTGACTCTGGTTCACGTTTCAGCTCTAGTTTACTTTTAACGTGGGTTAAGTCTCCTTAGTCTTTCCTTTTTTTTTTTTAATAGATTCATCAATTTGATTTGATTTCAGTATTTTCACAAATCTTTCTGTTTCCTTGCGGCTAAACTGAAAAATATGAACAAATGCTGAATCAAGAGCTGTAATAATTTGGTATTTGTGACTTTTTCAGCACTTTGAGAAAGTACATTTTATGGGAACTTGAATTATGTACCATTTACCTTTTACAGCAATAGTTTTTTATCTTAAAAGTGGGGGATTCTTGACACTGGCAGACAAAATGGATCCAGACAAAAATCAAGATGAAAGCCTGTTTATGATTTCATATTTTAGTTTTTCATATTTTATTTTACAGTATAACATCATACAATCAACATTCTGCTGCAAGATATAAAGCCCAAGAAGATGAGTACAGAACAGCACACATTTCTCAACTCCCTGGGTTTTTTTTTGGGTGGAGGGGGGCAAAGAAGGTGTATTTCCATGATTTTGTGACCAGGTTCAAAATGGAACTGCAAAAACTGATTTCACAGCCCACAAAAGAAGTTAGTTTTGCTCAAAGGCCAGGACTGCTATCTATGTCCAATGAATCTGGGCTAGCAGCCAAACTTTGGTGTACTTAACTGAACACCTTTTAAGCAGCACCCACCTAAATTATTTCCTCTGCCAGCTGGACTTGAAATAATTCACCAATGTCCATTATGCAGAGAGCAGCGACTGGACTAGGATATTGCAAACTGAAGAAACCAGCTCACAACTCCTTAATGCTGGCAGTAATTAAACTTCTGTGGGTCAAGAAATCCAAAGGCTTCACAATAATTTTCTAAAATACACAGACTGGCTTATCCAGCCATCTGAAATGCACATCTTAAATACATGGTATCAAAAAACCTGCAACAAATTCTCCATACTCTAGAGAAAAGGAGGCATGGAGATGTTGTGGAATGGTAACTGAAATGCAAGTGCAATTTCAATGCTAACACATCCATCCTCTCATGAGAAATGAACCCTGAAGATGGGAAAAAATAAACTTGTCTGGGACCACTACATGAAAAATGCCGATTGCCAAAGCAGTCTTATGAATAGCTGTGGCTAAACCAACTTTTGTATAAAGTCACCACAGTACCCTCAAATATGAGGGAATAAAACCCATGTAAATAAAGCAGCATTTTTGTTTGAGACAATATCCAACGTTACTTTAAATGCTTATCAGTAACAGCAGCACTATTGAGGGAGGGAAAGTAAGTACTGGCCAACAGAAATACCCCTCAAAAATTACTATATCCTAGAGCCTTACTATTAGAAATGACTTAACTGGTTGGATGCTTTAAGCAAACAAACAAGAAGAAATTAAAAAAAAAAAACAACCAAAGAAACAAAAAAACACAATCAAAAGACCCAACTGAAAAACCAAATCCACCAAGAAGTTTAGCTAAGAGTACTTTTTACTGTGGGACATCAATGCTCCGCTGAATGTTTGCAGCTCATTTAACAGGATCATGAATTGCAATTTCTGTTAAAGGCGGATGAGAAGGACAGAGCCAAGGGGAAGGAGGAAGGAGCTTAAATATGGAAGTGTGTAGTATCACACCTGGGCAGAGCCCAGGGCTTTCTTGGAGGAAGGGACAAACCCATAGTGAAGACTGGGAATGGAAAGGAGAAGAATTTAGACACCTACAACATGAACGGTGTGGAGATTTTTTAAATTCAAGAAGCAACCAAAATCTGTTGGGAGTGGAAAGCAGTTTTCCCCATCCCAGTATGAACACAGGGGATGTGGGCTAGTTTCCTTGCAAACCTTTGATTTGAACCAACTAATGCAGCTGCCCTGAATTTTCTCTTTAGCTAGAGAATTATCTGTTCTGGCTTATTTCAACAGTCTAATAAAACATGCTTAAGAAATAGGAAGCATTTTCAATTATCTTTGATAAGCCTATTTAAAAAACCAAAGGAGTCTAAATTACTTTAATTCAATCTGCTGCATTAGTTGCGTTTCTTTAGCAATGGAGTTTGCAGGAGGAAAAAAAGCTACCGTGTAACACTGGCCTGTTTCCCAACAAAACTATTCTGATCATAATATCAGGACCTAGATATGAACACCTTGACCATTAAAGATGTTTGGCTGCAATGTATGCTTTTTGCTCAGTAGGGAAACTGTGAAGTTGTAACTAAGATTGTCAGAATTTTATGTCAGAGCTTCTCTCCTCTTCTAATTCCACCGATCAATGTGCTCACTCTCGCCTAGGGAGGGGAAGGATCTATCTCTTCTGTTAACTCCGTGTGCTGCCACAATCTCAACACAAGTATTTTGGTTTTAATTAAAAGGTAATGACTATATTGCTGCTCAGAGTGGCAGATGATGGTATTTGCACGTGGATATGGACCAAAACTAACCAGATGAGATGGTGTTGATGTACCATCTTGCAGATTATAATCCTTTTATTCTGCCATTAGTTAGTATGCAGATACAGGACTAAGATACTGCTGTTAGACATCATGCAATGGAAAAGTTAGTTCAATGTCTGCAAGGTGAAACTTCAAGGTCTAAAGCAGAAAACCAGGTTTCCCTTTGTTTCCACCCATAATGGCTGCAACGCACAGAAAACAATTACTTACTATCCAACTCCTCCTCCTCCTCATCACTGGAAGAAGAGCCAATAGAAAAGAGAGTTTTAGACTTAGGAATGAGTGGAGAGATGCTGAAGGAGAAGGAGATTCGTCTCGATGGTCGAGTCCGGCCCTGGGCTGAGAAGTGGGTTAACAGCAGACATTAGAGCATGCTTGAAAATGCATTTAATAATAAAAAGGAGAGGAAAGCGGCCAAAGCAAACTAAAACCAAAGCAAAGGAAATGTCTGCAAAGCAGCTGGCTTCAGAAAAGGCACAAGAAACAAAGAATTGAGAAATTGCAAATTGCAGAGGATGCAGGTTTCAGAGGATGCAGGTCTCACTGCATGCATAAAGCGAGGTTCAAGACTTTCTTATCTTTGCCATCACCTTTTTAAAGGAACTCTTAATGAAGACTTGCACGTGAACAGTAATTTTCCCAAACAGAATACCAACAATTTAGTGGATCTCTGGACAAAGCATATCTGCTTCATTGAAATAACTGCCACGGAATCAAACTAGAACAACTCAAGGTGTTTGTTCAAGGGTGCTTTTTGCAGTTAAATGACATCAAATCTGCTGGGTATAGCAAGAATACTTTATCTGAAGTGTTGACTTTATTTACCTAGGGAGGTTCTTGCTACTTCTACCTCTAAAAAACCAACACCATTTTGGTAATGTTACACCCTTAAAAGCTTCTAGCTTTTAAATGGAGAGACCTACATTTCCTTTCTTCTCCAAAATAAGAGAAAAAACAAGCATCTCTTCTCCTGCCTTCTTCTAAAACTCACAGTCCTTATTATAAAGAAACTGCCTAAAGATGAGACCCCTCTGAACCCTTTCCTGTCTTTGCCTGGGGACAGTGCCCAAAGCTGTTTGGACACACAAACACAGTGCCAAACTCAGCAATCAGTTTGTGACACCAAATCTCCCATTAGTAGGATAATGACAACAAGTTCAATCATTTTTTCTCAGACATCTTGCTCTGCCTTCTGCTTATTTCAATTTTTGAAGTTATATTTATCTTCCAGTACTGTGCACTTTTCCAGGAATCCCTGCTATTTGTTCATTCCCTTGTCCACAAACTTTGCAAATTAAAAGGGTTTACTGTAATTCCTGTTTAAAAATAATTTATTTTTAAGAGCAGCTTTTGCATAGCAGCCGCTTTGCAACAATTCTTTATAAGTACAGTCTTCTCTGAAAAGAGATGTAGGAGCCAGCTAGCCACTGTGAACTCAAATTGCTCCACAGCCTCTTATGGAGATGCCCAAGGGCTGTATTTCCCAAACCTTCTCATCGTATAACCACAGGTGGAAACCTTTGAGCTGTGACCTCACCAATGTCAGGTTGCTGGATACCCATTGCTCACATTGTACATCAGTGTGTCCTCGAAAGATGACTGGGACAGCACTGGGGAAACTCTGCCCCGGACAGGTCTGACCTAAGGGTCCTACACTAAGCACCTACATTAAATATCTTCAGTGCATATATTCAGGCATTTTTAAGTCATTCCATGGCACAGATAAATCAATTTGCTTGCATGACAGGGAAGAGGCTAAAAACTTCATCAGTATTAAACTTCCAAGAGAAAGAAGTACCAATTACAGAATCACAGAATCACAGAATATAACACGTCCTTTCAGCCACATACAAAGATAATTTTTTGCATTTCTGATATCATACCCCAAAACTGAATTCAGAATATAAAAATACTATCCGAGGAATATCCAATGCAATGCAAGCAATGCAAAGCAAACTCCTCTAAAATTTTCCTTCAGCCACTAGTCATAAACGCCAATTGCCTAGAGGCAATTCGACTAAAATTATGCACACACTCTTCCAATGCAAGCAGAACAACCCTAGAGGGACTCAATGAAAGGCATTTAAATTGAAGAATTCTTACCAAGATTCATGAATTAATTTTGTTTAGACTGGTTGTTCTAGTGTCCCAGACCTGAAGAACATGACTAGGCAACACTGCTTTCTTCTGTAGTCTACTGTCTATTTAGACTAAAAGTCAAGATGAACAATAATACTTTACTGTAAATAGAACCACCTCCTCCAGCACAGTTCAACTTCCATTTCAGTGGTTTTATTTATAGCAGTTCCTGGCTTTGTAACAATGCTCCACACTGGAAATTTGCTATTCCAAAGCCCAAAGCAGTCTTCCGAGCACTTCAGCCAACAGCTCTTGTGACCTCCCTCTATAAAATGCTGAAGGATTAACAGTTGTGAATGGCCACAGCAGCCCTTGGAACATCTGAGACATCAGATGGAGTGTGGGTTAGAAACTCAGTCTCAGAAATTGCTCCTGCCTCAGTACATATGACAATAAACAGGAAAAATAAGAGAAAGCCCTCCATATGTTTATTCATTTGGATTTAGTTTTTGAAGCTTTTGTGCAGAACCTGTTGCTTTCTTCCCATTCAGACACATTTGCAGGGATCAGAGAGTTTTTTTTAAACACCTACCACAAAATTATGGAAGCGCAGAAGAATTAAAACTTTTCCTAGAATTCAACTCCATGCAATCAAGGATTTAATCTTGCATAATTCTGCAGTATTCTGCTGCAATAAGATTAATGTCAAACCTAAGTGATACAAGGGAGTTTATACACCAAGGCCTTCTTGTAAAAAGCACTCATCTGCTTCACATGGACTGATGGTCAGAACGCAAGTAACACTATTCCTCTTTCAAAGTGACTGAGGAAGAATGAAGTCATTTACTGAAGTTTCCAAAGTTGGGAAAGCTGGAAAGTCAGAGTTGGGAAGAGAATACATGACCTAAATTTTCAAGGTGAGTAATCCTTTTAGATGCTCACATCAACTGCTTCAAATGCATCGATTTTCATAAACCACCTTCCTATAAAAATGAGGCCCTTCTGAGGTGTTGCAAATGAAGTACTGAGAAAATAAAGCTCACAGAAGCGTCAGTGACTTTTAACTGTAGTGTCCAAAACTCACAGACATCCGCCTCAAAGCGGACTAACCCTGCTATTTCTTCCACAGCCTGTCTGGAAAGATTCTACACCTTCTCTTTTCCTTCCCTCTCAAGGAGGCCATTGTGGCTAGGCCACCTCTAGAAGAAGATGGGATAATCAAACCTGTCTACCACCAGCTCAGGCCTTGATGGCATTTTTAACACGGGTCATAAAACAGGGAAGAGCAAGAAGGTGGCAAGTTGTCTGATTCCAAGGTGTAGGCATAAAATCCTCTGCTGTCATAACCCCCCCTGCGACGGGCCTGAAGGAAAGTCTCAAGGGAGAGAGATGGAGATGAGCCCTCAGCCGGCCAGGCGCTCTCAGCCACCAAGAGCGTGTTTTCTGGGAGCTAGCTGAGTTATTTACGGTGTTTGGTTAGCAACTGGATGCAACGCCAATAAATTGGTTGCTTCAAAAAAAAATAACGAAGGCCTTCAGCCCAAGGAGGAAAGAGGGTGTGCCATTACACAGAGCACGAGCTGCTCTCTTCGCGGGACAGATCTGACAGTGTTTTGGTTACCGTTGCTGAGGGACACATACGTTAGGCCACATGCTTATTAATCATGGGAGAATGATGGCAAAGAATTAAAAAACATCTCCTACACAGCATAATCTCTGTAAGCTTCCTCCAGCAAGCCTCCTGCATGAATGAAAAGCCTGTTTTAAAAGCATTTTCCCCTTGTTCAGCTTTGCAAGGAAGAAACATGTTAATAAAGAGGAAAAGATCAGAGACCATCACTGATTGGCAAGACGTGATCTAAAATGTCAATACCATATCTGGCTGGCAATTAATAAAATGAAAACATGTGTAACACGGCCCTTCCTAAGCACATCCAGCTGCAGCCTTTTGAACAGCTTTTTCAGCTGAAAGAATCAATTCAGTCAAGTTGCAAAATTAAGTGTTTGTTATCACTTCAATTTAGCTAAACTGAACAATTTGACCTAATCATCTTTTACTATTTTTTTCAGGAATGAGATTCAATAAATTACACCCAACTGCCCCAAAACATTTAACTCAAAATAAATAGCAACAAACTTCCCCAACTAGATGAAGCCATGGATTCTCAAGTTTTCATATTTCAACTTTCAAAAAAATCCAGAAGTAGGAAAATAAGATCTCAAGTGGAATTTACCTCAACATCAAAGGAAGAAATCCTGAAAGGATACCAAATGAACTTTTTTTTTAAATAACAAACTCAATAAATCATTGTTTTTCAACTAGTAATCTAATTAAGGAAAAAAAACCCAATCAAACAAAAGAAACCCAACAGAACTGGAAATACCAGGGATACGCTAGGAAAAACAAAATATGGATCTAAACTGAAGGGCTTCTCTCTTTCCACCCACAATTCTATGCAGCAGTGAAACGTATATTTTACATAATACAAGAATGCAAGAGCAGGTATGAGCAAATTCTGCCTTGGGAAGGTAGCAAGATATGCTTATAATACAGATGACAGAATGGATGAAGATAAGGGAAAATTGCATTACTCACTGTCCAGCACTGGTTTACTAATTGACATTAGAGACATAGATTTGGTCAGTGGAGATGAAACAGCAGAAGAGCAGAAATTAAATCCTTGCGGCTGCGATGTCTGATGCATCTGCAGAACAGAAAATAACCACACTCAGCAAATATGTCAAGCACGACAGCAGCATCCCAACTACAGACTACACTTCAGTGCTTGTGTTTACTGAAATTCTCACTTTGAAACAGCGAAAAATTGAAATGATCCTGGTGTAAGGTAACAAGTCAGAAATGCAAGGGCAAAATGCAATCGGTGTCGCATAGGTGAAATGCAACATTTTGTTTTGTCTTTTAAGACAAACAGAGAGACTCTAGCTGCTTGATTTTCTGGCCACTGAAATTACTGCTGCGATGCCAACTCTTCAGCATAGTTGAGGAGATTTTTTACCATGGTTCCACATGGTAAAAATTCTGATGCTTAACAGTGCGTTCACCAAAAATGCCATTCCTCACAGCAAGAGAAGACATAACAGCTCTTACAGGCTGGATCTTTTAAGACTTGTTTACTGCCTTGATGTACGGCAGTGACTCTAGGAGGTTAACAGACTGGCTGTCTAATGATTCTGGCATAAATCCAGAAAATACTATGGCTGAAACTTCAAACTCAGAAATCCAGGGTGTTTACAGTATTTAAGACTATAATTGCTTCTTTAATAAAAATAAGCAGAGACTCTCATAATATTGTGGCCCATCTGTCCTTAATAGCTATCATAGACTTCCGCTCTGGAGAGATCACTCTAAATTTTCTTAATATGCAAGTAACATTTTGCTTAAGGGTTGCATATAATAATTAGCCTTTTGATTCTGGTCACACCTATGAAAGAAAAACAGTATCTTTATTTTCCTCCTACAATATGAAAATAACCTGTAAACTTTAACAGATAAATTAGTACTTGATATTTGTGTGTATTTCGGGTCTGCAAAAGGCAGCATAAGCATTAATTGTGGAAACCTTACAACACCTAAGATTGATAGTATCACTACATCGATGCTAAAAAGCTAATAACTTTTCCATGACTAGTCATGCAATCAGCAGAAGAAAACTGGGATATTTCTTGTTCTTCACCCTAAGACTTCACCGATCAACCACATCGCCCCAAAGAACCCAGGAGCAAATTTAAGACAGGGGAAATTCCTCTGCGTTAAAGATGGAAGACTTCAATATCACATACACTGGGTGGAAGCCTTCACAGTGAAACTGTGTCTTGGGAAAATTACTTGAAAACACTGATGTAGCATTTTCTAGAAATCTAACAATAGTTGGACAGCTTTACCTGGTGATCGTAGTCTCTGATTTCCCCTTGCTCAAGTTCTTCAGAGAGCAAGACGAGGGACCCGCACTGATTGCTGGCAAGTGGACTCCGTCTGAGGTCTTTGGAGCTCAGAGGAGAAGCCTCCAAGTTTGTAGAAGGCTTCTTGTTCTCACCAGAGTCTCCAGCAAGGCCTTCTAGGCTGTAACTGAATAGAAATCATGGAGGTTAGATCCTGACAAATTCTTAGGGACTGGTGTCTTTCAGCACGGAGCACCTTCAAGTGTAAAGACCTGAACTGTGCAAGGAAATGCTGATGTTACTCCTCAGCATGTCGCTTCTCAACAATCAAGTGCAGACAGCAGTGGAGGAATTTCTATTTTCTTCATAACTAATACAGCAGCATCTTTGTGCCTCTAATGAGACACGGTAGTTGCTTGAGTACAACCATTCAAACTCTTGGTCAATGGGTTTTCCCACTTTTTTCTTCCCCCCCCACTTCTTGAATCGTTCACAAGAAAATATAGAAACACCTCTTTTGAAGATTTTGGTATTTCCACATATTCTCTTTGCTAGCTTTTTTATTATCCCTGGGAATAAAGCCACCCAAATTAAACTACCTCTCATAGCACAGTGGTGCCTGTCCTGGACTATCACCCCTCCCAGCAGCTGCAAAATCAGCTCTGGGCTGCATGTAACCTTCATCTCTGCAGACTGTTTAGCACTTGCCACTGCACAAAGCATCAGCACTGATAGTGTCCTCCTTTTTGCCAAAGCTGGTTTCTTTTATTCATCTTCTGTTTATTATTATTATTGTTATTATTTTATTCAGTAAAAGTTGTCTTCATCAGCCAATCAACCCTATTTTATCATTTGCTGATGAAGCTAGGTCTGTCCAGTGGAGCCAGACATAATCACTCAAAGCTAAACAAAATTCCAAACTTTTGCTTGCAGAATTGATAGTAACAAAAGCTTTGGCCAACCTCTGTAGAGGTTCTCACCTACACAAAACAATCCTTCTTTCACATGTGACTGTTTTCATCTCATCTTTCTCGGCTTTGATATTCTTCTTCTGACCTCCTGCTCCTCATACCCTACCATCATTAGACCCACTGCAATGCCAGTTTGGGTTAATGTGCAAGTTTTACAGATTGACCTCCTGGTACACTAGCCCAATTCCATATTTGATTTTATGCACACAGTGTCCTGCTAGCTTGAAGCAAAGGCCTACCCTGGATATATATCCCAACTTGAGGCTAATTGTGACATTTAAGTGGCCAACAAGCTGACATATAAGCAAAAGAAAGGGAGAACACACATACATTGTACAGATTATTTAAACAACCAGAGGAGCTTTAAATTCAGGTAGACACTTGCATAGTAGTGATTAATGTTCTGCATTCCTTTAGAGGCATTAAGCAGCTGACAAATATGCATCTTCAAAGTAAAAATTGCAATAAACCTTAAATAAGAAGATATAATAAATTTTTTAAGACTTTTTATGGTAGCTAATGAGAAAAAAAGACTGGTTCAGGCATTTACAGTTTAATCTGCTTTAGGAAGATTTTGCCTCAACAATGTATATCAATAGCAGGCATTATAAAGTTTATTTTAACACCTGCAAAGACAAATCAGTCCCATTTCTACTGATTCTTTAGGGCAGAAGATCATATACTTTTTTGCATCCCAAGGTGATAACAATATTTCAAAGTACAGAAAAAACATCCCTGTACTTTGTTGTGACAAACAGCTCAAAACTGCAAATCTTAGACCATAAAATAGTAATCAGTGGGTGATGCTGTTCTGTATTTTGTTGGTTGGGGTATATAGACCTAGTGTAATTAAATCTGTAACAGGAAGGGCAGATTGACTTCTTTCTCAATGTCTAGTCTTCAGAAAAAGAGTTTATTGCTCTACACACAACTGGCAAACAACTGCCAGAGGAAAGTTATGAAATCTGCGAGACTGGCTTCCAGGCAGTGTCAGGTGAAGATCTGACCTGTAAGCATCAATACTGATTCCAGGACTTTCTACAGAAGATGCAAGCTTTAAAAACCTGGGCAATTTTAATCTGTGGCTATTAGATTGGTTTTACACAGAAAGTTTTACATGATTAGCCTCTTTGGAAAAAAAAAAACCATAGATCTTTCAATTTACAAAGAGCAAGTCTGTATAAACTTAAATCCTTTAGGAGATCCATCCAGAACAAAGCAGCGCTGAATCACATGAACTCTTGGTTTGATTCTTTGGCTGTCACAATCATCATTATGATCATTGCTGTGGAAAACACGCGCCTTAAAATCATCACGGAATAGAGCAGCTCAAACCAACAGTGCAGCTTCTTTAGTGCTCGAGGCCAATGACAAGCAGCCACCACCTTCACCTGCACCCCAGTACGGAAGACCCGTTGTTCCCAAGACTAATTGCTGGAAAAGCAGATGAAGCAAACAAACACGTGCAGGCTTCAGCCAGAGCAACAATGGAAAAGGCAATGCACGAAAAGCTGACGACAGGGCATTTGCAGTGCTCCTTTGCTGCTGCCGCACATTTATTTATACCATACCTTCTACAAGAAAAGTCAGGACCCATGGCAATGAACTGTACACCCGAGGGACACCAGCTCAAACTAGGAACATCAAAAAAGGCAAAGAAAGGAAAAGGGCTGTGATTATTGGATTGTTACGGAACAGGGGAATGTTAAAAGACTCTCACTCTTGCATATTTTACAAAAAACACCAACAAACTCAGCAACAATGCAGTAGCTACTATATATTTCTGGCTGCCAGCACACACCAGAGTGCCCCAAGTGACTGAGGTTACTCCTGAACGGGTAGCAGGACAGTCCATGCTCCCCCCAAACCGATCCCATGGGCAAGTATGTAAAGAACTCTCCTTAGGGGGAGAGAAGCTCTTGTGGAAAACAAGGCTGAAACACACCAAAGGCAATTCTGAATAAGTAATCACACACAGCGATTGTGTTAGTAACGATTAGTATTTTTCCGGTACCTCTCATCACCAGATCAGAAAAAGAATCCCTTAGAGATATTTATTCATTGAAGTCCCCTCCATACAAGTATTAATAACCTCAGGCTACACTTGGGAAAAATAAGAAGAGAGTTACATTCTTAAATGCTGCACTCGAATCAGTGAAAGAAGCTGGAAGAAAAAAATAGGCTCTCTTTACTATTCACTTGGGATTAAATCAAGAGTCCTTCAAATAGTACCTTGACTAGAAAAACTTTCAGCTCCCATACCCCAATAGAGTCCCAAGTTGCATCAGGAAAGATATAAGAAATGCAAATACAGAATGCAAATATTTTGGTTGTTATTTTAAACACTGCTTTTGTTATTTTTTTCTCTGTCAGCTTGTGGCCCAATTGTGGGTTTTGCAGACACAGAAATCAATCTTCTTGTCAGCTATGACACATAAAGGATCCCTAAATCCTGGAAAAGCTGTCCAGGAAACATATGTTGTCTGGAGGGAATTTTGCATCAGCAGAGATCTGCCAGAGCAGCACTGCACAAGCCCTGCTCCCAGCCCCTGGCCTGTGATCCACACAAGGAGAGGACACGGCCAGAGCACACTTTGTTCATAGGCCAGGAGCCTATGAAAAGGGCAGAACAAGTCTAAGCATCCCTTAGGCCAGGATTTATGAATGCCAGAAGCCTCAGAGGGCACAGAGGAAGGTTTAAAGCCACTGACTGCATCATTTCATGCCAAGTCCTCGTGTAGTTTCCATACACAGTACAACACTGGAAACATTCAGGAAGGATTTGACGGTTGGTGTTCCAAGGTGGAGTTCAGATAATTGCTACCTGTTTTATTAAGGATGTCAATTGGGCAAGAACACACCTGGAGTACCTGTGCTTTGCATGCCAGCTGTGTCCAGGTGTGCTTCAGCAGTAGCTCTCAGCACAGTACCATAAGCATTGTTCATGAAGAGACCTTCCCATAACATGCCAATAGTTTCAAGTACTTCATCATCGCCATCCAACTAAACCATGGTGGCAGATGTAAGGATTACTGAGGGCTGGGGGGACTAAATACTTCATAAAAGAATCTAGTCCTGCCCCCACAGACCCATCTCCACCACACATCACAGCCTGCACTCTCAGGCTCGGGTGCAGCCCCCCAGCAGGTCAGTAAAACCTACCCAGCAGAAGGTAGATGGAGGCTGAGAAAGTATCCCAAGGAAGGTATCATCCATGCTTTCCCTCTCCCTGCTTCCCCCAGCCATCTACTTGTGACCCCAAGACTACTGGGTTTTGGTGGACCCTTGGAGCGATGCTGTTGACTCGTTTGCAGAAGTCAGTAATTCTTGTGTGGTCACTTTTCAACTGAAGGAGAGAGGATTTTCCTCGCTAAAGAAATGATGCAACATTTACACTAGAGAGTGCACTTTAAAAGATGCCTCTGTTCCTGACCGTTGCCATGTTATAGTGACAATCCTAAACACTAAAACTGCAGGGAAAGGAAGCAGAGAGGGAAGGAGAGGAGCCCTGCGTATATGTAGGAGGAAGCCTGGAAGTGGTGGAAGGACTCAGAGAAGGAAAGAGACCTCTTGGCAAGGACTGTGGAAAGCAGTCTTACAGAATTACAGTCCTGCTGGGGAGCCACCCACAATCTGTTGGCAACATCATAAAAACCAAACAAGATCAATGCAGAGGACGCAAAACCCCTTTACAGAAGATGACGTGGGGAGGGGGGATGAGCTATTATATACATCAGACTTGTGGGAGAGCATAAACTGCTGGAATTGGCTTCAGGCTGTTGCTCTGCAACTGGGGCTAGAGACAATGATACCAAAACGCCTGGGAGGCCAGAAAAAAAAAAAAAAAAGAGAATGCTTATGAACGAACTGACACACATTTCAGATATGACTAGGTATTTTAGGTTGCCTATTTGTGACATTTTCTTTATTCTGCGTATAAACTCAGTGTTTCAGGATATTATGACTCTAAATAGTAACACACAACTCCTACAGAGGAGCCTTATCAGACAACTGGTAACAAGATGTTCATTTGCATGAGCTGAGAAGACAAGCGCTGCACTGCTTCCTCCAGAGCACAGAGTGATGCAAATAAAGTGGCTTCGTAGAAGTACAAAAGCATGTTCTTTCTTGTGCCTTTTTTTAAAAGATCTATTTTAAGACACCCCTCCTGAACTGTACAGCACCGCTCACATGGCCTCATTTATGCTGATGCACAGTAAGACAGGGTGATTTTTTTGGTAATAACACCAGGGTAACATTTTTTCCCCCATGTGGAAATATGGTAGTCTGTTTACACGCACACACGTAACCCCATCCATTGCACGGGAAACACAACCCCGAGTTAACCTGCCACAGGAGGAGAGGTTGCAGGCTGAGGGAGATGCGAAGATGTCAAACCACTGAAGGGAGGGGTTAAAATTCTCTTTTTATTGCCTAAAAATGTGTGAGTGTGGACAGTCCACGTCTGCTGTGTCAAAAATTAAGTGTCCTATTTTATATGTTAATAGACAATGCAAAGGTTACATGAGTGAAAATGCATGTCTGCATGATGGATGAGGAACTGAAAGTTTGCTATACAGAAGAAAAACACACATGGAAGTAAAGAAAAAAACACTCCTCATTTTCTAATTTTTAGGAAGATGGTTATATAAAACAGCAAAAGAGCAAAATTAAAGCCATTTAATTCAACCAGCGGCAGATCTGCAGAGTATTTTACAACTCTGAGATCGTGTCTGATGCATCCCCTCCCCAGGTGCCCCTCCTGCAAGTCTTGGCAGGAGCCTCTGATGTGCTTTAAATTCAAATTACGCTCATCCTCACAGGTAAACAATTATTTTTATACAACTCCAAATCTTACACCTGGCAAAGGCCAACAAAATGACATCTGTGATTTCTCCATGTTATTTACATATCGTCCTGGAGAAAACGGCTTGAGCAAGTGCTCGGTGGGTCAGAAGAAATGTCCTGGGTCCACCTGGAGAGGGAAAGCAGCCAAGCGGGATGCAGAGCTCTAACGCCAATGCTTCGAGAGGTACTACAGGTGTACTGACATGACAGATGGAGTTAGTAGACATTCAAATGCAAAACAGTTAGTCACGTTAGTTGGCTTTGTACCTTCTCCTATGAATGGGAGGCTTCTTTATACCATCCCCCAGAACTCGCATTGAACTGAAAATGAATCATGGAGAGTGGTCAGCAGCTTGAATGGGAAAAAAAACGAACAAATGGCAGCTGAAGGAGTAACATCCCCAACACACAAACAACAGAGGGAACGGACACAGGGGGAAAACACAGAATTAAATACTAAAGGAAGTAATAAGTCTCTCTTTTCCTCCTCTCTCTTTGACGACTAAATCTGTTTTTTGGTTGTTTGCATTTTTTTTGTACAGAAAAAAAGGTTTCACAGATATTGACCATATTGCAATTTAGCTCCTGCCAAAGCCAGGTCAGTTTAAAGCTTAGATAAGGACAAACTATTTGACAGAAGCTGTTAGCAACTGTGATTAAGCTCCAATTTTGTGAAAAATCCTGGTGTCTCTTTCCTCGGAACCAAACATTAAAAACACTGCATCATTGTTGAAAGACAGGCATTTCAAATCCACTGTGAATGTCAGGAATTAACTGAAGGATGAACATCCTTTTGTGGCAGCTTTGTTAGGTTTTTTTTGTATGTTTAACAGCAAAATGTAGACATGAGGATTATCCAATGAAGCGCATTTGAGGAGAGAGGGGAAGTGGAGGGGAACTGAGCTTGTTTTCACATTTAATTTAAGACGATTACATTTTTTCTGATCTTCTCTGTGAAAAAACTGTTATGCTCATCCCTCTTACAAACGGAAAACATGTAACAAGACCAAATCCTAAAAAAGGCTGATTTTTTTTTCCGTAGCCTCTTTAGGTCCTGTATCACCATCTCTATTTAAGCTTGACTTGGCTACCTTTGCCAGCAGGGGAAAGACTGTTTTTGGCGTGGGTGGGGGCTGGACCAGGCTGTGAGCTCTTTGCTGGGACAGGAGGTACCTCTTCCAGCTCAGCTCAAGGTGCAGCCTGCCAGCCCAGTCCTCTTCCTGGCTGCACAGCCCCATTCTAATCCATGGCTTGGTTTTGCTGGCAATTACACTTTATTTGGTTCATTTTCTGCTCATTTAATGAGCACCTAGCTCACCTATGGAGCAAAGAAGCACCACGGGTGCCCAGAGGAGGAGATGGACATGGACAAGCAGCGGCAGGTGGTGGGAGCAGCACAGGTCCTGCCCATCAGCAGGACAAACCTCAGCCAGGGCTTGTGCTCCATGTTACTTCACTTCAAAGGTTTGCAAAAGTCAAGTTACAATGAGGGCTTTTCTCCTTTAAATGAAAAACTACCTACTGCATGTGAATTAAACGAATAAGCAAATACTCTGAATTTAACTGATTTGTATGAAAGTCACTTGTTTGGGCTTCACTTCCTCAGTATTTGTTGTTGCTCACTAAGCAACCAGACTCTCAACATCACAACAGCCACGTATGAAAAGAACAAAGAAAAAAAACACAAAACCAAAGCATCCAAATTCCTTTGTAACAGAAAGATAAAACCAAACAGAAATGAAATCAGCAGCAGAGACCCACCCAGCTTTTCTTTTTTAATTAAACTGTGTGACAGCTATCCTTATGCAGCAGCAGTTCTACCTAAGAACATGTGAAAATAATTACTGTTCCTTTAACTCGAATTTTCTTACATTTACAATGAGTGTATTTTCCCATATCAGAAACAGCCTCCGAAGTCTGACGCAGGAGAATTTAACCCCATCTGTTAAGTGTTAGCAGTAATTGCCAGCTATGCAGTTTATTACCCTCAGAAATCCTTACATAACAAGTCCTACACTTAAAAATAAATCTCTCCAAATGAGTTTATGAGCTTATGGACTCATTCTGTCATAAACCTGCATGTATACCTTATGCTGACTCTTTTGTAGCTTTAAAAAGATAGGTATTACTTACTTCATTTAAATATTACCTCGGGACCAGGAATGAAGCCAAAAAAAGGTGCCACTGGTAAACAATAACAATAATAATAATAATAAAAATCTTCAACCCTGTGTTTCCTAGGGGGTCCTGAATGTTTTTCAACATTGAAGGGTCTATGGTATTCCTTTAGTGACACCCCCAGATCCTAACGTGTAAAGGATGCATACATTTCAGATGGGTGGCTGCTGCCTCTCACGGAATTATCCAAATGGGTCAGTAGCAATTTACCAGGAACTAGGTGGGAGTGGCCAGTTTAAATTTAATGGCATCACCAAATGCAACAGTTCCGTTTATGTTAAAAGCAGCCCCGTGGCCATGAAGACGACAGGAGGCAGGCTGGGAGCGGCACTGCGCCTGGGCTTGTAGCCTCTGGGGTTTCTAGCCTCTGTAAGCTGCAGGTCTACACCGGAGGGACGGAAGGATATGGCCCCCTGACCCTGCTGAAACAACTGAAAGCATTAATATGTGTTAAAACCACTGGCCAAACCTCCACTGGTTTCAGAACACGCAGGGTTTGACCCCAAGCATCCGGCAGCCCAGATGCTGAACAGTGCAGAGCATGGCAGGGAACCTTACATCAACTACTTTACTGGTGTGTATTTTCCTTTACTTCATTGTTTCCCCCACTGAGATGGGAGGCTGAGCACCTTTTCTTCACACAGTCATTTGGCACCAGCATCTACACGCTTACATGGGTGTTACACCCCTCCCTCTTGTATCTTCTGAAAGAACTTCCCTTTTGAATCTTCCTGGGCACCATTGGGAACATCAGCAATGAGTTAGGTGGGACTTACTGTCCATGAGAGACTGAGGTGGAACCAATTCTGTGAAAAAAGGACTACCCATCTCACCACTGTGAGGAGCCTCTATACCTTTTTTTAAAACCCCAGTGCCCGTGCTTTCTCCTAATACAGTCAGAGCAACAGTCGTGCTTATTTTGTGGTCAGTGAGATTTAACACTCCAGTAATTCCTTTAACAAAAAGACCTTCATCTAGAAAGGGGTGGTGACATTTCAAATGGAAGACCTGTCCCAAGGTAATTCTATTTACTCTGGAAAGCTCAAGCGTACTGTAGGTATTAAGTACTTTAATCCTGAAAGTTAATTTAAAAAACAAACAAACATACATACATTAGACGATTGTCTTCATCCCTTTGAATGCAAAACAAATAATCAGAAGTGACATCCTCAGTTTTCTGTTTTATCATGCTGGATCTAAAGCTTAGATAAATATGCATGAGTGGGTGCAAAGTAAATCAAAGTAGCCCTTCACTCACCTCCTCTGATTTATTTCTGCTTCGTTGGTGGCGTTCTTCCCTGGCCCCCAACTGTGTCGACGGAAAGGTGACAGTGGCCGCATGGAATTTCTTAAGACGGAGGAATGAGTGGGCACATCTGTGATACTGTCCAGTTCTTCTTCCTTCTCTCCTCCCTCCGTGGCCACCATGTTGGTGCAGCTGCCATCCAGGCTGTGCCTGTCCTTGGGCTGGACAAAGTTCACCATCGGTGGGAAGGGAAGGGATGTGTCACTGCCCAGGGATGAGTTCCTCTCCAGGGACATGGTGTCATCCGCAGAGGAACTGGAGCTGGTGACATCGCATGCAGACTGCTCCTCTTCTGGCTGCTGCAGATAAGAAAAATCAAAAAATACATTAAGGTACAATCATAGACTGGTTTGGGTTGGAAGAGACCTTTAAAGATCACGTAGTCCAACCTCCCTGCCACAGGCATATTGTTCACTAGATCGCGTTGCTCAAAGCCCCATCCAACCCAGCCTTGAACACTTCCAATGAAGTGAATCCATTTAACATTTTAAATAAATGCAGATATTTTATATTTCACACAAGCTGAGAGATTTCCTAGATGATAGCACGAGGCAAATTAACCATCACAGAAGCGAGACTTTTTTACTCTGGTTTCAAAAGAGGTGGAAATGCTCTACAGAGCAATCTCTTCCGCCCCACAAGTCCCTGGTTGCCAAAACCCTGGGCTCCCAGCTCGGGTCCGCTGCCTGCTTTCCTCTCTCCAATTCCACATTTCATCCTGCACAGCAAATCCTGCTCCTCTCACCATTTCTGGCTGAACTTGTTGTCGGTCAAGGTGCCATAAAACTGCCAACGGTGTACAGAGAGCGATTAACGGGGAGCTGGGTCATCATGACTCTTGATGACAACCTCCATCCTCTCCTGTAGGACCTGGGATGGGTTTGTAACTCTCTGCCACAAGAGCTCAAGGGCAACATACTGTTCCACTGCATCATGCAGCACAAAAGGGACAATTATTCAGTAGTAGAAAACAGGAGAAAAAAAAAAAAAAAAGCTTATATCCCTGTCCCCCACCACTTTCCATTAAGCACAAAGTTAATGCCAGGGTTTGCAGCATTTTTCAAATCCAACTGTAATTGAAAAATAGTGTTCCACAGGATCAGCCGCCCTGTATTACAGGTCTGGAGTCTCACTGCAATTTTTTGGTTTAGTTTGCTCCAAAAGCAGTAAGTGGAAGCCAAACTGGTTGTCTTTGGCCAAAGGCCACATGCTGACCATACAGGCCGAGAAGTGCCTGTGTGCATTCTGTGTTCTCCCTGGCCAGCATAAAAAAGACACAAGCATCCCTCTGACATCACCTGAAATGGCGTTTGCCCTGAGAGACTGACGTGGGAAGTTTCAATTTATTCTCCTGCAGTGCCCTGTGCTGTATCATTTAAAATAATAATAGGCAGAATGATCTGTCAGATCATATATAACAGACTATTCAGCAAAGCCGCAGCGGTTAATTGTCTTCAAATAGCAGGCTCGGTGGGGCTCAGCAGAAGCCAAGCGCTCAAGGAGCTGCAGGCTGCCAGCTCCCATTTGGCAGAAGACAAGGGGCTACAAAATCCCGTTGTCAGAAGGGACAGACGGACATCAGAACCCAGGCAGCGCAGGCTGAACAGGACTGGTGCTGCCCCATGGCATCCTCACCTCCGATCCCACCACCCTGACTTCACTCAAGCCCAGCAAGTGTTAAATGCTTCAGACACCTACCTTTCCTTTTCTGTGCTTTTGTTGATGGGCACACATTATAAGCTAAAAGCTTCTTGTTAAACTGAATAAAGAGAAACTGAGATGTTCAAAAAGTATTCTAATCAAATATTTCACTATTTAGAGGGAAGCTCTGTTTCAGGTTTGGCTGCTTTTCATTCTTATTTTGGTTTAACAGGTACACAATAATGTTCCTAAGGTGGTTTAAATAAATGCTGTCACACTATTTTCCCTCTCCCATCCATCGAAGAAAAAAAGAGGAAAAAAAAAACCCAGCATCCACAGTACACCACCAAAGGACAATATACCTTTCAAACACAAAATATTAAAAAGTACATTAAAAATATATCCCTCCGAAAGCATTCATTTTATGCTAAGGAATGTCAAATATTAATGGTGAGTTTGTGTAAATACTTTAATAGTAAACGAATACTGTAAATGTAAAATACTGGATTTGACACATACTTAAATAGGAAGTGTAGGTTTAAAACACGAACGAACTGAAATGGATGCTCTGTGAAGTTTTTGATGACACTTGCCATTATTCAAGATAATCTGGTATTTGTGTGAGTCACAATGAGAGCTTACTGAATTGCTTAAATCCAGACAAATTAAGTAGTCATTACGTGGATATTACTCCTTCAGCAGAGGAAGCAGTCTGCCTCGCTTTTCTGAGACACAGGAAAACAGTGTTAGACATTGAGGCTGCTGGAGAGAGGACTCCCCAGCCAGCTGTACGTTGGAAGGATGGTACAGCTTGGAAACATTAAATTTGGATGCAAATCTAGCAACAACGGTGCAGTACACCAAATTATATAGGGAGGAATTAGAGTAAAAAGAGGAATTATTATTTCCCAGATGAGAATACTGCTCTAGTTTAAAATGTAGAACAAAGACTGCTTCCATAGCAGGGAAGATTTAGGGTGTTTATCCTAAAGTGCAGTTCAAAGAGAAATTTGAAAAAATTGAAATATATTTGCTCCATTTTAACTTTTACCTTGAGCATAAGACTGACTACAGAACACAACAAACAATTCCCTTGAACTTGTGGCCCATGTTTATTCCTCTAAAAATATTGTGTCTTCATTTAAATAATCTATTTTTTTTTTTAAACAAAGCGAAACAGTTAATATGAAAGCACAGGACTCAGTCTGCAAAACGCTGAGTGTGGCTGACACATCCAAGACACACCTATATTGTAGCCACCTCTACGAAAAATTAGCTATCTGGCCAAGTGCCAGTAAATACGCGTTGCTCTTTAATCCTATTTGAGTAAGAAAATACCCTATTTGCAGACCAGAAATGGTTCTCTAATGTGTTCTTTTCCTACGGGAAAAATGAAACATTAAAGAAATATTAACTTTCTTCAAGTTAGGCTTGCTGCATTACACCTCAATTAATTCAACCCTTAACTGCGACCATAAAACTCCTGGCTGAAAGAGCCTTTACAGACATGTGCTAATGGGCATTTTGTTTGCTCTCAGAAACAATACTTGGTGAGAAGCTAGTAAGAAAAAATGGAATATTGCATAAAAAGTGAGTTTTCTGAGAAAGACCGTATGTACTACTTCATGAATAGGGATAAGAGAAATCACTAGGATAGTGGGGGTATAAGATAACTTCTTCACTTAAATCCCTCCATCTGTAGGAGGTCTTGATAAGCGGAATTAAAATGTTCATTCAATCATTTTTGCAATGACAACAAGCAAAGTGCTGTGACACAAACACTCCCTGTCCCCTAATCTTCCATGTGACAAAAAACATTAAAGGTGGTACAGTATTTTTTTTTTTAAAGAATAGAAAAAAAATTAAACCCTGGCATCCTGAAGTTTATTTGGCATATCTTTACACTAAAGGAGTCGACAACTTTGGGTGGCTTGATAATATAATCTAGCAGCGTCATTTTTTATTTGGATCTGTCTATGACTCCAGGCTGCCTAAAATTAACCTCAGTGGCCTCCTATTAATAACTTATCATCATTTTATGATTTGGAGTGGAGGAGTCTCCCCTTGGTGTAAGCCTCTCTTCAAACTTTCATTCCTTCAGGTTTCTTTTTTTTTTTTGCATGGTTGTTGGGATTTTTGTGTTTTGTTTGTTTGCTTTATAAAGAGAAACAGTAACTCTGAAGAAATAAATGCAAAATATTTATGTGTTTGTCTATTTCCTTGAGCAAATGAAAACAAAGGCAGAAATTAAACAGAATTCAAGGGGCTGAGCTGCAGCCCCTTCCTTTGACAATGACCTGTGGGTTCCTGACCTCCCAAGGGGCCCTTCGTCTGAATCATTTCCCAAGAGGCACGTTAAAAAACTTCCCAGTAACGTTGAATTTTGGTGGCAGGTTAAAAGTTAAAGATGAGCAAAGCGTATGGGCTACGCCCTGGGACGCTGCCAGATGATTGTGAGAAATGACCTTATGCAGCATTAATCACTCGAGCAGGAGGGTGTTGCAAAGCCTGCCCAGATGGCTGGCTGGGACGGAGAAGGAAAAGCAGGATGACGAGGACATGGGAATGAAGCTCTGATGCAAAAAAAAAAAAAAAAAAACCCGAAACATTGTGCTGATGTCTAAGACCGTACGTTGGAAGCGATTTCTGGATTTCAGCGACAGCCTCTGAAGTCTGAAAAAACAAGTCAGGTTTCAGCGCTGAATCTCTCTGAACCCGGCAGCTCACGTTAACGCAGCTCAGCACACGGCCTTCAGAGCGAAAAAAAAACCCCAGGAGATGATGCACCGAGCCCCAGGGACGGTTTAAGGGGTTATCTGCAAATTTTGTGACCCCATACCCTGCAGTTCTTCACAGTCCTGGGATAGAATCAGGGCTTAAAATCTATGAATTTCAAGTGATGTCTATGGAAGCAGCCCAAAGCCCCTGGACAGACAATGACTTCCTCTTCCTAAATTTCTTTTAATGCATTAAGCAGTTAAGAAGAGTGATTTATACAATAAAAAACAACTCTAATAGACCAAAGTTCAACTCTTGCTCTGTACAAAGGGGAAACAAGAACAGGACTAGTAATAACAATAATCACCGTAACACTGAAAGAGTTTGAGATCCTCTTTTTGTTCATAAACAAATTCTCTCGCTTCCCAATTTGACATGGAAATTGTACTATTTCTAAGTCTTACAACTAACCAACTACAACCAAGACATGTATTTTATAATATTTTTCAGATGAAAGATTACATCCAGCACTTATTTTCATGGTTATTAAAAAAAAATTATAACTTGCATTTCTACCAGCTGGGCTCAGTAGTCTTAAAAAAAATAATATTGAATTACAGAACAAGCTCACAAGACTAAACTAGCGTTTCTGGTCCTTCTAGAAATAACTTTAACTGTAGAAAAGGTACTCAGAAAAGTTCTGAGAAAGGTGACAAGGAATTGAGTTAGCCAGCAAGGCAGAGACAAAAAAAAGTGACTAAGGTTGAGATTAGCTTTGAATAACTTCCTAAACTCAACTCAGGAACCTTTTGAATCCATTTGCAGACAAAGTCTGCAATCCACCACATAATGAGAACAATGCAAAGGCTGCCAAATTAAGAAATTCCCTTTCTACAAAGAAATAATTTCCTCCCTCTGCCCAGTCTCCACCGGCAATTAAAGATCTGCTTTCCCCATCACCTCCTCATTTTCCCTGCAGCATCCCTGCCACATTGCACTACCTATTAAGTTTTAATTTTTATTTCTTGTATTTGGAGAAGGAAACTTTCCACATAAGAAAGGGAAAAAGCTAAAATTCTGTACAATATAAAATTTACTGTGTTCCCACAGCACTCTTCTCTCACGCATCCCCATACAAGCATTAAATCAGGCTCAAATGGCAGTCGGCTGTCGTAATTCGTGCCACTCTACCCAAGAAAATTGAAGACAGTCTGCTGCTCTGCCAAACAGCCTTATATTCTCACAATCCAGGGTCCCACATCACTTTTTGAGTGAGATGGGAAAGGGTGAGGCTGGTGAGCTCTGTGCCCTACCACATGCATTAAGGATGACTTTACTGTTCATTTATAGCACATGAGATCACTTAAGCCTGGGCTGTGGTGTTTCCCGTCCTGCTGGAAAATATTCACCATCATCTGATTTGATTTAAGCAAACAGAATTTTCTTTCATTAAATGTATTTCTCTGAAAGCAAGTGTGAAACCTACTCTTAAAAGCTCAGTTTTTCAGAGCAGGAACCGTGCCTGCTGAAACAGGTAAGCTGGAGCTGAACCTGAGCATCTGATCTCGCGGAGCTGAGACCACCGTGATGGCTGCTCTAAAGAAGGTTCATGTCCTCTTTGATTCCGCATCACTCCATTCTTTCTGGGTGCTTTGTCATCATCTACTTACGGCAGGAAGAATATAAATTACCAGCAAAATGATTCTTAAAAAGGAAAACCTGATCAGCCTCTGAACAAATTCAGGCTGCTCTGATGCAGACAGCAAAAGACCGATGCTAAAGGGAGGCATCCTCTGTATCTCAGGTCTCACCTACTCCTCCTTCCACTTCTCAGCCGTGAGCAAAACAAAGGGCACAGGGATGACTAAGGTTAGTAATGACTCGTGTTGTTGACTTTAAGCAAACCTGAAAACATTTTCCTTCTACTTGCACGCAAAAAGGCATAAGAGTTATGTCGCCTAGGCAACAAAACTATTCATTGGAATTGGCCTTAAGTATTTAGAGTGAGTGTTTCCTTCCTATCCAGGGAGTCACAGTGAATTTACAGAAAAACACCGGTTCCTCTGAGAACTACAGTGTATGACTCTGAAAGTGTCAGTGCAGAGGTCATCGTCTTCTGGAGAAAAGCTCTTTTTTACATTAGTCAAAGATGCCTTTCCTACCATCTGTGCAGTCCCTAATGACCTTGCAAGAAAATCCACCTTTTCAACTGTTCCTCTAGCACCTGATTTTCTTCTGGACAGTCAAGATTGCTTTCATCTTTTCAACAGAGGGGGCTGCACAGTTTTTGGAATTCTGCTGCAAGTAAATACATCCCTCATGTTGCTGCATCTGAAGAGAGGACCAGATCCTTCCCATGTATTCCGTTCCAGGATAATCGCTTCCAGGTTTCTAACTCACCAGTGAAAACAGGAAGATCTGCATTTGCAGTACGGGTTTATCCAATTGGGACTCAGAGCTTTTTTAACCATATCCCCACCAGGCTTTCCTACCTTTCCAAAGACGAGGTCTTCCATCCCATCACCAGGCAAGGGGAAGAGGTCAGACTCGCTTCCGGACTCTCTTTTAAGGACACCCTGTGATGAGGCACAGACGCTGTTCAGCCCATCCTCCAAGAAGTTCTCACATTCTGCGGGAGCAAAGTAGAAAGAGTTATGGCCTGATGTTTTTCTGCAACATCCATACATCCAACTCGCATACGCTCATCAAATTTGAGGAGTTAAAAATGACAGGAAACACAGCTTTATGAATTGTGTTCACCTCCCAAAACCATGCCTGCAAATTTTCAAAGGATTTACTCAAGAGTTTAAAACTCCTTTTAATGCATTATTTAAATACGTGGTGCAAAGAGACATTCTGCATTAAACAGCCATATATGCTTGTAGCCTGAGGTGCTGATAAATACGCTATGTATCAGGTACCCCACACTAAGCACAACAGGATGTTTCCCATCGATTGCAGCAAATGCAAATTTAGATTAATATTCAATAATCGTAGAAATATCACTTGACAATATTTGCTCTCTTTCTCAATTAAAGAATCAATTCCCTCTAAATGCCAGAGTGCTTTTAATACATATTGGGACGATGATTTCATTCCTTCTTCTACACTTCTCACTGAAAAACCACTAGTACAGCTTCCAGTGCAAGCTTTACTTTTTTAAGACTCAAAAATTAAGTGTGCTTTAAAAATTCTCAGCTTTCATAACTGCTGACTTTGAAATACAAGCGCATTGCATCTCTTTTTCCTAAAATGCTTCCAGCTGTTTGCATCGGGGTGATCAGCAGCAGAGACACAGACTACAGCCACTGGGAAAGCCCTTTCCTTCCAAAAACCTTAACAGACATGCATTTGCATAAAAAAAATGCCTGTATATCATTCCATTCGTTCAGCCTTCAGGCAAAGGTATTAATGATAATTTTGGCAATAACTGAACATTCTTTTCTCCCAGCTCAAAATATTTTCTGATTATTAGTTTGGTTTGTTGGTTTTTTTGTTTTGGTTTTTTTTTTTAAAGAAAATAAAGGTGTTACTTTGCAACCTGCTCTAACTAAACAGATCCAGAACATGTTTAGCTCCCTGGAAAGGAGCCAAGGGACTAAAATGTTGTTTTGCTCTTAAATTACACCCGACGAACTCCATGGTAGGCTCCGTCAACCTTACACATCAATGCAAAGATGACGGGTTTGGGTAGCTTGAAACCACCTTTTTCCCTTCCTCATCCTTAACCTGCGCCTGACAGCAGCTATCAACCACCCCAGCCACAGCCCAGCTGAAGAGAACGAGCCACACTCAGAGGAAATAGTGTTAATTTCTTGATGGTAGTGGGGCTGCCCCTGTTTCAGGCACGGGGGAGCCGAAACCAGTCGGAAACCCCATTACCCTGCAGAGGAGTTTCCACACGGCAGAGAATTGGAAAAGCACTTATTGGAGGCGGTATGGCTGCTCCCTGCTCCTGCTCCCCTTTCGGTAAACCTGGAAAATCTGACCTGCTTTTCCATCACCGAGGGGGGAAAAAGGAGGGGGAAGAGAAGAAGAGAGGTGGGGGGGGGGAAAGAAAGGGAAAAGCACAGAAGAGGCGGAGAGGCTGTCAGGGAGCGGGCCAGGGAGCCGGCCGTCCAGCTGGCAGCCGGCAGAGCGTGTCCACAGCCCAGACTGAAAAACAAAGGGGCTCGAGCCACGTTCCAGTGGAAAATCAGCAGGGACGGTCCATACGCGCCAAGGGACTGATACCTCACCCCAGCGATAAATCACAAGAGGCAGCGAAAGGCTCCACAGCAGCCTCAGAGGGACGGAGGAGACGAAGGTAGCGAGAAGGGACGATGAGAAGCAGAGTTCTGGGAACACCCCCTCACCCCCCAAACTCTCTCTTCCCTCCCCTCTCCTTTATTTTCATTTGTTTGGGGGGGATCTTCCCCCCTTCCTTTTCTCAGTTAGCTCATCGGGTTTGTTTTCTTTGCTTTACACTGCACAGGCATTGCACAATGCTGAGCTGCGTCTCCCCCAGCCGTGATGCAGTAACCCCCGGTGAGAGCACTGCCGTGACGAGGGGATGGGGACCCCCAGCACACATCCATCCCCTGCTCCCTGTGCAGGCTGGATTCACAGCACAACTCCCCTTATCGGCTCCTCTCTGGGAAGTGCAGGCAAAAAACACAACGATGATGGTAACACATTTCTGCACGTAACACAGAGGCCAAAAAAAAAATGTATATATTAAGAAGCTCCAGGAAGAAAATTTCCAAGCAATTCTTTTCTGTATATTTTCCAAAGCCTTGTGTCCTCCAAGACTGGGCTGAGCCCCCCAGTTCCACGCTCATAGCTACGCTCAGAGCCCCTCCAGGCTTTTCATTTGAAAACCACTGACAGAGAACGAGAAGCACCAGTTTCTGGAGTTACCTTCTAAGATTTGAGGACTCCATCCTTACAAGCCATTTCAGCAGGATTATTCAGCAGGTGAAAAAGGTTTAATTCCCTAACAAATTGTGTATTTTGAAGTTAGCCACATTACCACAGCTGATGGTTTTATTGCTGTTAGGTGGTGTTGGATTTTTCTTGCCCTCCCTACACTGCACAGCACCGGCAGTGCAGCCGGGGGGATGTGTGTGCAATAACGACGTTATTTCTACAAAAGCCAGAACCTGCAGAGCCTGAGATCTTCCTCCTGCTTCAATCTGACCACAGAGCATACTAATCAACTTAAAAACCTGCCTCTTTGTGCTTGCCGTTACAGACACATGTTGCTATAATTATTAATATATAATTATATATATGGCTACCTGATTACATACTTAGTATTATATTTCTATAGTATGATGTTGTGTTAGATAATTAATAAATCTCTAACTGATATTGATCCATATGAATACATGATTATAGACTTGGCATGTCAAACAGCGCACACCATTTTGCAGCCAAATGGAGCACAGTAACTCTTGCTTGAAGCGTAAAAATATACCAAGAGCCAAGGGATTTGGGGACACAATTGGGAAAGCAGCAACATGGTGATATCACGGGTTCTCCTGTAAAACACTCTCAAAACAGCTATTCACTGTTCATCACTATTCTAAACAGAGCACTTTTAAAAAAAATAAAAAAAATAAAAAGGGGCTTATTTACCTTTTATGGGAGCTAGAACTTCTACCTAGAATAAAGCCCTCATGTCAGTCACCCACATTATCCCTTCTTAGCCTACACTCTGAAAAGATTTGGTTTGGATTTCACATCAACACTCAGTGATTCAATCCCTGTTTTTCTTTCAAGTCTCTCAGATAAATTGAAGGAGATTCAGGTGAGACCCCTGCTTGTAATAAGAGCAAGGCAAGAAGTGTCCTCTCTATGATCACTCCAAGCAAAGTCAGTATTCAGGGTCCTGATAAATTACTCCATCTGTTTTGAACATGAATAATTCAATGAAAGGAAATGCTTTTTTTTCTTATCTTGGACACCAACCCCTCTTTGAAACTTGCCCATATGAGATTTTTTCTGTCCCAGTGGAAGAGCCAGAAAGCACCAGCCAGCACGCAGGGCTGGGAGCTCAGCATGGCTGGTGGGCAGGGTGTGGGAACGATGGCTCTGAACCACCTTCCTGCTTCCTGAAGCCTGGAAATCATGGGAACTTTAAGGGAAATAAAAATAAAATCAAGCCACTGATTTGGATCTAAATATGGATTCAGGAGTTTAAACTTCTGATTGTACTGTCATTATGGCTAGAAACCCTGTGTCGTCCATCACATCTTTCAAGTTTATTTATAAAAAAAAAATCAAAATACTGAAGTACTTTAAATGTGAAATTACTGAAGAAGGTGACGCACCACACAGCTCACTGCAAGTCAAGTGCTGCAACCATGTGCTAACAATGACTCACGGCATAATCATTACACATTTTCTTTAGTTTACGTATTTTGTCTGTCAAGGCTAGGATGTCAAAAAATCAGAAGAAAAAGAAGGAAAGAAAAGGTGAGGAGAACTGCAGGGCTGCTTGTCCAGAGCTGCCACCGGCACGTTGCTCACCTGGAGACTCCCGCGTCCGCTTGCGTTCCAGCAGGGAAGAATCGGGACATGGCTCCAGTGAACACCAGCTTTCGCGGTTTATCTGAAAAACAGACCGGAGCAAATCAAAGAAAGGCCACTTTTGGTAACATCCCTGTTAAGCCTCTTCTGCAATGTCACTGCAACGCCCAGCAGATATATAGTTATGGCTTAATTTTGTCTCAATAATAAAAACCTCCAAAGTAACTTATGACTACTTTTTTTTTTTGTTTTAGCATCACTAAACAAACCATTAAAATACGCCAAAAGATTTATTTCTCTATGGAAAGTATGATTTCAGGGTGGCTCCCGCTCAAGGCAGGAGTTCAGAGGGAGAATGAGCCAGCGTTTAAGCTACTACTTGAGGACTGAAGAAACCTGGCTTCAATTCTCCCTTCCATTTGTAGCAGGACTGCAGGCAAGAGTCACCTCTGCTTTACACCTCGGTTCACTATCCACAGAACAGCAATTCCTTACCACCCATAGTGCTGTAAAGATAATTACCATAAAGATAGTAAAGCACTCTGATAATGTGGAAATGAGGGCTAATGTGGAAATGAAGTGCCCAGGTCATGGTGAAAACCAGAAGCACTTTAACTGAAATGATGAATATGTTAGAAACCCCCATTTTAACACTAAGACACATCACATGGTTTATTTCAACATGAGCCCTTATCACATCTCACCCTGTCCCTCACCCCTTCCGTGACTTCCAGTCTCTCAGCAAGGATGACTGATCTGCTCTCAGCCTCCTCCCACATCTGCCTCCACTTTACTCTTCCTCACTTGGGCTGTGTTGTCCAACATTCTGACTCTGAAGTCTGCTGGACTGTCTACAACCCTTGGCTCATCCAACATATGCTTCCCATCACTTTCGTCTAGAGCCGGTAGACTCTGGAAGCCCCTTTGCTCTCTCTCCTTCGGCAGCTCTGCTGTTCCTCCTTGCCAAACACCTCTATTTGTGAAACACCAGCAAATCTCACCTGGACAATCCCATGTCCCACATCACAAAATCCAGAGGTTGTTTCCCCTCCAGACTTGCCTCAACACACAGGATCTCATGTGTTATGTCGTAGCTAAAAGAAAGCTACTGAAATGGATGACACTGTCTGATTTTATATGCCAACCGTGTCTCCTACCCTCTCTCTGGTTTTCCTTTTCTCTCCTGAAACAACTTCCTTTTTCTTCTGTGAAATAAAGAATTTTTACTACTTACTTTTTGCCTCTGACCTGTCTCCAAATCCCCTCCATGGTCCTACTCCATTTTTGCAGTCCCCTGCCGGATTCTCATCCCCTCAATGTTCTCCTTTCTCCCATGTTATGAAATGCACTGCTTTTTTCCCATATTTTTTTTTTTTTTTAATACAGAAAAAACAAGACTCTCCTATCCTTGACCTGACTTGCTGCTTTGACAAATGACCTATGTCCACCTTCTCTTTCTCGCTGAGATCATGGAACTTATTATTTGCAGTCGTTGGCTGGTGCTTTCCCTTCCTGGCTGCATCCCCCTGCCCTTCACCGGAGGGGCTCCTGCCAGCATCTCTGCTCACCTCCTCCTTCCCACACCACAGAGTCAACGCTCCACTCCCCCAGACCTGTCAGCTACTTTCTAAGCACATTTTTCTTCCTTAGGTTTTGTCCTCCTCCGTACTTCTGTGGTGACAAAATGGGGTTGGAAGGGCCTTTGACAGGTCAGCTAGTCCCTTTCTGCCGCTCCAAGTCACGCTCAACTATAGTCTGAGAGGTCTAAATCCAAGGTGCCCTTAAAATCCTCCAGCAGTGAGGATGCCATGACCTTCCCTAGTCAGCAGCTTTTGCTGGAGGAGATATGGAAGGAGCAGAGAAGATTTGAGAGGGGAAAAATGAGCAGGATCTCCCAGGAGAGGTGAAGGAAACCTTGTGCTCTACTTAAGTGAGGTCTCAGGGTGACCTCAGTGCATGTCCCACACCTGGATGTCCCTCCCCACCTCCATGCAATTGTACAGGCTATTTTTCTTAGATACGATGTACACTTCCTATCAGGTGCTGCTGCCTTTGCTCATACATATGCATTATATACACATATATTATATTTACACATATATATATTTATATATAAATTATATATATATTACATACACATATATGTACATACATATAAGATCCCATCCTTCTCCGCCTCTCTATTCAACACACTCATCTTCTCCCTCTTACATATATTACATATATATTAAATCAGAGGTGAAGAGGGAAAGAGAGGTAGTCTGAAGTCTAAGAAAGGCTTTCGCAAGCAAATACTCAAAGCAATGATTTTTTTTTTATTTTCCAAAGTGACATAAAGATCTTCATTTTTATCTGTTGCATGGCCAGTTGTCACCGTTTGGATTCTTTCAACAGAAGAAAGAGACCTCCTGTTCTCAGCGAGGCTGAGGGGTATCTAACCTTAGAAATTAAACTTCACTGCAGAATTTATATACAATTTTTTTTGTCTTAAAAGAGCTGTAAATTCAAAAAATATCACATAATGACTGTAAAGTCAACACATATCATGTTAATATTCTTTTCTCTCCAGACAAAGCAAAATCTATTTTGCAGCACTCCATCTTACATTTCATTAAAGGCAAATCTAGAGGTTGAGCCTGAACACACTGAGGATGACAAATGCAAATGTGCTCAAGTCCACACAAATGAAGGAATGACCCATTTCAGATACAAAATCAAATTCTGCCTCCTTCTGACTGGCTTGCCCCTAACTCTGTCCTCATCATGTTCAACCTGATCTTCTTTACTCTTAAACCAATGTATCTCCATCAAATTTAGGGGAACCACTCCTGATTTACACTGATATCCAGTATTGGAAACTGATAATTAAACATCCTGTTCAATAATTAGCTGTAAGAAAGCAAAATATGAGGAGGTTCCAGCCTATCAGTTGATTGGTAATAGAATAAACTATATTAGGGTGAATTAACACTATATTTTTTCCTTTAATAGAACCAATTGAGTCATTCACTGAAAATGCATTATAGACATTGGCATTTTTTCAAAAAAGATTTGAGTATTTTTCCCATTACCCAGCCAGCTCTCTCCTCTGCCCTGTGACTTTGCCAAGTATTGAAAAACGTCTGTTTTTTTCTACAGAAAAAAAGCAACGATAGAGTAACACTGAGGTTCAAGGTGCTGTTTCAGATATACCTGATCAGCTACAAAATAAAACATTAGGAACCAAGTATTTATCTTGGTAGTCCTAATTCAGGAATAATAATAATAATCATCCTCACAACACAAACAAAGGAAACCACTACTATATACAAGTATTCCCTATGCCAAAACGAGCCCAGACAGGATTTGTTGGAGGTTTACTGCGTGCTCTCAGGAAACTGGGTGGTCCACAGATACTCAAAACACAACCCCCACCCTCCACAGCCCAAGGCCGAATACTGGGATCCCTTCTCGACAGCTGAATTCTGCTCATATTTGCTCAGGACTGCAGGTACAGACAGTAAGGGCTGCAGAGAAAATACCATTATAAAAATATATTCCTCCCTTCTTCCCTCTGTTTTGCTAAGAGAAGCCCAAGGACAGGACCACAGGCTGGTGGCCACAGAAGATGATAAAAACCCCACGTGCTTTCTGCCTTGCTCACATTGATTATAACCCACCCATTCTGGGCACCCCAAGTCTTCATGGGGGGAGCAGAGGACGCAGCGGTGCTCAGACGGCAGAAGGGAATACGAAACAGCCTCTGGGAACGGAGTTTTAATATGCAGCTTTTGAAAAAAGGCCAGCAGAGAACCAGCTATTTTTCCATGCAGAAGCCTGAATGTGTTTATCTGCAGCTCAGACACGGAATGAATCATGGAAGCACATCCCCAGGCACCAAAAAGTGAATCCCAAAGGATTTTCTGTTTGCCTGTGAAATGCTAGCAGACTAAATGCCCAAAGAGGGCTTTAGCACACCAGCTGGAGTTGCAAGCAGCAGAAGGTTTGATTGCTGTTTCTGGGCACACATGGATGTATTTCCTGACTCTCACAGTCTCCTGACTCTCTTCCTGCAGACACTGAATTTGAAACTTGAAGTGCCTTAATGGAGAAACCTCTTTGCATAAGACAAGGACAGCAATGGACGGTCTTTGAGACAAGCAAATGGGCTGGAATGTCCTCCATCACATGGGGACCACGAGTGGCCCCAGCTCCTATTTCCAGGCTCTTCCTTCTTCTCCCCCTACACGACAGTCCTGGCCAAGGAGCTCTCTAAGCCCCTCCAGCGCTCAGGGTCCTCTGAAGTACGTGACCATGACAACCAGAATCAGGACCTCCTTCTCAAAAGACATTTCAAAAATGTCTACTTCTGGCAGAGCAGCACGGCGAGGGTTTGCTAGACACATTCACTTTGGGAGCCAGTCACTACCTGGCTCTCATGCACCTCTCCTACCTTTCCACCATGGAAAAAAATCGTTTTTCTCTCCCTCTGGTTTTATTTTAACTCTTCTCACCTTCCATTTCCCAGTAAAGAAAACACACTGACCTCTCAGGAAATCTTCCACTATTTTAAAAGTTTGCACTTGTCAGTCTCACCGGTAACGATATAAATCAACATCTCCAGAGCAGAAGGAACTAGACTATTTTAACTTTCATTTCCTAGCAAACCTCTAGAGATTCATCTTCCCTCCATATTGTTTTAACTTTGTCCTAAATTTACAAGTTTCCACTTCTTTTTTTTTTTCTCCCCACAGCTTCCAGACTAAGTTCTACCTTGCAGCTAAAACCAGATACCACTGCACATAGGAAAATGTTTAGTATATTAATCCCAGCTTGCTTGGTGCATCTTTAAGTGCCCGTAGACCACACTGAGCAATAATTGACACTAGAAAAGATTTGAAATATCCACTGAAGAAGAAAAATAGCAAAAAACAAGCAATACTTTAAAAGCAACGATAACTAATTTGTGTAATAATTATGAATGATACAATGATTCATTTTCTGAATTTTAAAGCAGATTTTAATTCTCCTCTAGGAACTACCTGTTCACGAAAATTTCCTCTAGGATAGTTTTCATTGAAGAAAATTGTACCCAGAATTGGAATTCAATGTTTAGTCCGAGCAACTTTTAAATTTACAATTCCATTTCTGATGGAATAATCCCGCCATCTCCTTCAATTCCTGAACTAAAACTCAAGCAGCAGTTGATTTACCCCCTTGACAAAAACCACCTTTCAAGATCCTCCAAACCTCTTTCAAAAGGAACAGGAGGGATGGGGCACCTGAAGAAGGTCTCTTCATCGTCTTCCTTAAACAGGCGTTGATGCAAACAAACTCCTTACCCTCAAAACTCACATTAAAAGCAAAACCCCTGCTTTGACAATCATCTTGCCAGACAATATTCAGAGCAGACATATCAATTTGTTTACAAATTCCAGAATTTTTTAAATCCCTTATTTGAATTCTTTGTAATCTCCCTGAGTATTTTCTTGCCTTCAGCTTTATGGGACGGTTTTACAACCTGCACGAGGAACACAAAGACCATTCGCCAGTGTTTGCCAAAAGGGAAAAAGTGACAACACTTGCACTTCTGCAATGATTTCTATAGAGATTTATCTTCTAACACTGTGAATATGCTACATCAAGCCTTTCACCCTTACAGATTTGGTGACACCGTACCAGGACAACATTTTTTTCATGGAGGTCCAAAGTGACCTCGTTGCCAGCAACAAGCGAGCAGTGCTATAGAGAGCTATGCTAAAGGATTACACCAGAAGAGGCTCCTACAACCACAGAGCATTTTAAATGACTGAATAAATTAGCACTTTGTGGTGTAAGAGCAATGCTGAGTTCCTAGAGTGCACTTTTCCCCCTGGCAACGTCCCAACCAGGGAAAGGAGCAAGAACATTTTCCAGCCCTTGGCACTGGGATGTCCTGCCCCACCAGCAGAATTAGAGTCCTGGTAACAACAAACTTTAATCAAGCTTTAAAAACAGCAGCAATGGATTTGCATAAAAAACATCTCGATGAAAATGGGAGGAAAATTCCCACAAATATGTCTGTGCCTAAGGTGAAAACACAGTTTCATTGAAGTTATCCTTTCAGTTCTAATTCTACATAAGATACAAACAGATCTACTGAAAAGTTCTCCACATCACCTGCTGTCCCATAGATAACCTGACCACTGCAGACAAACGCAGGATTGAAGTTCAGAGTCACTTTAAGGCCACGAAGTTCTATGAGACACTGCATCTGAGGAGAGCACTTCCCTCAGCCCCAAACCTTAAAGAAGAACATACTTATGTGTCAAATTACCAAGAAAAAAAAACGCACAGACAAAAAAATAAACACGCTTTGTAAGTATGACAACAAACAATGGAGGAAACATTAGCTTCAGTTAATTTCGAGAACATCCCCACATGCTACTTTTAGCTTAGGATGCTGCAAATGGCACTTTGCCTTAGGTGGGCAGGGTTCATTCCAGAGAGCTGGTAGAGCCACCAGAGCAGCCCTCTGCCAGGGAGCAGAATAACACATTGATAACCTCCTCTTTTAATTTCAAAATGCCTTAATTATTTTTATAACGCTGGACTAGTTTTAATTTCATGAATAACCTTCTGATTTGTAACTGGAAGCTGAATGGAATCTGTTCATCTGAAGAGTAAATCAAACCTCGTTCCCCCAGTTATGAAAAAATTTACACCTTCTGCCTGCGCATAACATTCATGTACAAAGGCTGTCCTGGGTTGAGAGACACAGGACTAACTTTTCTTCTAATACTGGGGAAAATTGCACTTCTAGAAGACTCTAGTGT
>JAOXNO010000070.1:35216021-35250336 GCA_028565335.1 Limnodromus scolopaceus
GAAGCCATTGCGCTGGCAGTGTCCGCCATTTGCTGTCCCTGCTGGGAGCGCACAGCTTCCTGCTGAGAGAATTGGCTAATTCTTGTATATCTTATATCAGTATCGGGATTAATACTGGTTCTTTAGTATTATTGGTAATTATTTAGTTTTAGTCTATTAAATCTATTTATATTTCATCCTTTGTGTTTCTTTCTGTTCCCCGATTCCCCTTTCCGGGTGAGGAGGGGTCATCGGGTGAAAGAATAACTGTCTAAACGACAATATATTGTTATGGGTTTTCTCAAACCATAACAAAAGGCGAAATGTGGATACAGGCAATGAAGTATTCTGAGATATTTCCAGTTGCGATTACTCAGTCTCCCGTTCTCATTTCTGATTTTCCAGCTCTGTAAAGCACAGCCTGTTCACTTGGGCACTTGTCTGACTTCACACGCGTCGCAAGGTGCCAGCCAGTGTGGCACCCGCCTTCTCTCCCTAGACAGTGATATTTGTGGCAATAGGCACAGCACAGAAACGAGACAGGGCTGCCAGCTCACACACGGGCACGCTCAGACTTCCCATTTTTGGGTCTTGGAACAAGAAAGCTCAGACCTGCTTTACCCTGCACGTAGCTGCTCAGAACTCAGTAAGCTCTTCAGACAAGTTGATGTCCCACTCGCCCAACATCCTTCTCCCTCATCTGCCTCAATGCAATCCCAGCAGGAAAGATGATGGCAAGTTTGTTCTGCCATTTCTGCATCACCCAGGCTTCCCTGGACAGTGATAAACCACCATGCCCAGTAACTACGTTCATCACATTTGCATTGCTGCAGTAGTGGAAAGAGCCGAGGTAATAGATGAAGTCCTACCTCCCACAGAAGGTCTGGGACAATGATGTACACGCTGCCTCTTGCTCTTTCGTATGTGGGGAGGAGGAAGAAAGAATGTTAAAGCTAAAAATAACTGTGCGCATCAAGCCCCAAAATCGCTTTTTTTTGGTAACTCCACAAGCCACTGTTTCAGGCACTATCTAAACATGGAAAATTTGAGCCCCAACACACTGACCCTTCAGAGGACATGTGCATTGCAAAACAGTCGGTTTCAGCAGAAAAATACTTTTCCGGCTATATCTAAGAACAGTTGCAATCAATGCAAATAAAATACCATCTATAAACATTTAGCAACTGAAATGACACAAAATGTTCTTTGTTCACTACTTGTTTCAGTTGTCCTCCTCCACCAGCTGTTTTTCTTTCCTATGCCATGGTTACTGAGTTCCCCCCCCTGTTAAAATGAAGCAAAGAACATATTCATCTACCACTTAAAGCAAAGACGCCTTGTCCGAGTCAATCTGTAGGCCAAATTCAAAGCTGTTTGGTGTTTTGCAGGTATTTTGTTACAGTTTCATCCAGTTCAAGCACTCCTGGTGGACCCTATGTGGGTTTGCTTTTGTTGTAAGGCTATTTATTTGCTTTTCAATACTTGATGCTTAAGAAATCCTGTCCTCTTAGCTCACCAAAATATAGCGGCCTAGACAAGGTACAGTTTTATTTCAGTATTTTAATTCAAAACAAACCCGATGAAAAACCCCGCCCCTGCAGCTCCCTCATTAAGGGTCTGATCCAAGTCCCATTAACGTCAAGAGATGGTCTGCCCCTGACGCACTCTAGTGCTGGCTTGGATCCCTAGATCATCAAAATCCAATTTCATCTACCGGTTACGTTATTGAAACAGGCTAAAACATGAAGAGCGACTGAAAAAAATCAAGCAAAAGTTGCCTGTAACTCCAGCTGTCACTTGCACCCTGCTATTTTAAACATCTGCAGCCTGCACTGCCTGTGCTGGGCGCAGCAATGTGTGCACACACGTCTACGGACACTGAGTCACTCGCAGGAACAGACAGTATAACCCACAGCTTTGAAACTCGATTAGGAAAATACTAGTGGGAACTAACAAGAGCCACATTTTGTTATAAAATCTCAGCTTTGCCGAGCAAAACCTAATTTAAGGAACCGATGACATCAGAAATACTGAAGTCAGATAATTATAGTGAATTACATTGCAAACCAGGCATTCAGATACTCTTTATAAAGAAAAAAATTATGTTTTTTATATTGGCAAGCGAGGTTGTCAGGGGTACCAGGTCTTCTTCCAAGAACGATGAAGCACTCATTTCACACGAGTCGTGTGCGCACCATATGTCTACATTTCTTTAAACTCGTCATAGGGTGTCTAGAGATTGAATGCTATGGGATTCCATCCTCAACCAGCATCATTAACATGAGAGCTCAACAATACTCAACAAAATTGAGTTGGTAGAGAAAACAAGATATGGTTATTTGTCACCAAAAACCAAAGGATACATTGAATTAAAGGAAAATATTTTCATTCCTAAACAAAGCAAGTTAAAAAGGGCTAGGTCTATTTCAGTGCAGATAAAGTAGAACAAAAATAATTTGAAAATAAACTTTTTCATATGTTCTTGTCTCATCTTGGAAAGAAGGGCACGGAGCAAAAATCATCAAAAATGAAGCCATACGATCCCGCAGAAACCCACTGCCTCGGCTAAGAAAAGGAGAGAAAAAGGGAGAGGGAAAGGAAACGCTCTTCCAGGAGTTCAGATCTCTAAGTTGGGATGTGTTCTGCAGTCCCTCTGGCCGCTTTCCGATTTCCATCCACTTTGCCAGGAAACTGCTGAAGCTCCAAGAAGCTGTTACAGAGACAGGACATTCCCAGACTGCCATTGTGCCATTTGGTGGAGCACTTGCTAATTTTAGAGTAGAGGAGGGACACACTGGGACAATTAGCCAAGAGCCACTCCTGGCTCTTTGCTCCAACCCATCTTCAGACAAAACTCACACCCAAACAATGAGACCGACAACAACTCCCTCCCTTCAAACACAAACAAAAAACAGGCAAAGGAGGATCCACCGTGCCTTTTTTGGCAGAATACATCTTTTGGGGGACACGTGTGTTTCAACCCCAAAAGCGACGACTAGAAATGAAAACCCTTTTCCCGACGGCACCTTCTGCAGAAGACCCACCTGCAAACGGTGATGGCTGCAAAGCTGGGGGGTGGGACGGGGACCGTTTAACGGCAGAGGACAGGGAAGGTGGCCAGAGAGAACTCTCCCAAAAGGTATCTGACTGTACTCCACAAGAAACCAGCTGGTTGCAGGGACGATAATACTTGGCATGAACTGGTTTGATAGCACACAGAGCCATCTCCAGTCTGAAGGGCAAGAGCTCCTCCACCTGATCCCCCTTCTCTGCACTGCCCAGCTGGGAACACATCGACCCCCTTCGAGATGGGGAAAGGAACCCGTAAATAAGCGTATATAAACATCATACCTTTAACAACACAACATCTACAGTCCTGTCCACCTTGGAGATGTCGCACAGGCTGTATCGCCTCTTGTGGCGTTCGTACATTTTGTCCAAAAAGCCGGGAGCAGAGAAGCAGAGCCCACCATGAACCCCGGGCTGACCACGGATGGGCGCGCTCCAGACCTCTCACATACGTGCTCAGAGAAGTCCCCTTGTCCCAGCACAACCGCCTGCCCGAGCCTCTTCACTGGAAAAAGAAAACCCCAGAGCTGCCACCGGCTGAGAAAGTCTTCTCAGAACAGATTTGTTTATCAAGGCAACGCAGGAACTTATAGCAAACAGAAGATATTTGAAGAGAGCTTTATACATATAGGATTATTTTTTTTTGCAACTGCTAAGAATGGTATCAGCCTTCCTGTTATAGTAATAATAATAATAATTAAAAAAAAATCCACCACGTTTTCCAGACAACTTTGATATCCAAAAAAGCACCAGAATAAAAATCCTGCCCGAAAAGAGAACAAAAGCCAGATGTGTGCAGCAGGAACCTTGACGCTCCAAGAAGGCAGGCAGAAGGTAGGCTCAGCCACGACGGGTCTAATTCAGGAGAAAAAGGGAAAAAAAAAAAGCTGATCACCGTATCCAACGTAAATACTGTCACAAACGTGTTTTTTTCTTTCACGTCCTCGTGCACTGAAAGAAACAATAAAAAAAGGTCCTTTTCTCCTTTTGAGTCGGTCCACTGTTCGCCAGACAGGAGGGCTCGGTTTTGAGTTAAGTTTAAATTTCTAATGACAGCAGAGGGCAAAAAGGAAAGAAAATAATGAAATAAAGCCACTCCCTCCTGGTTTGGGCTGGGACGTCACTACTTGCCTTTTCAGTCCTGCACCAGTGTTCTCCCAGCTTTCAAAATTTCTTTGCAGTTGTGGGAGCATGATTCATCTCTTCAGAGAGGGGAGGGGGGGGGAAGGAGGAGGGAAGAAGGGGGGGAAGAAAAAAGCAGCAGCTTTTCTACGCCAGCCTCTTCCACCTCCGGCTGCAGGCACTCGGCGTGGTTGCTCAGTCCAAAAAAAGAGACTGGGAAACGAAGGGCCGTGTTTTCGGAGAGGTAAAAAGATTCTTCCCCCTCTCCTCCAAGCCAGGTGAATGAAAGACAATTTCAGGCTTAACGCTTCCCCGAAACAGGAATGGAAACTTATGATTTAATCAGTGCACACACACACAAAAAAAAAGGAAATCAACTATTTACTTTTTTTTTTGGTTTCCAACACAGAGCAAAAGAGTTCAGCAACTTGCTCTCCAGAAAATACAATTTTCCCTCTTTTATTCCAGTCTGAAAGGCAGACCTTTTTTTTTTTTTTTAAAAAAAAAACCCTCTAAGTTGTTGTGGGTTTGTTTTTTTTTTTTTCCTCTCTTCTTCTTTCTAATGCTGGGCCAGTGGGAGCGTCTCTCCCCTCTCAATAGCTCATTCACATCAGCTGGGCCCTGCCTGCGCTGCCACATGGTTTCCTGTTTTCAAACTGCCCCCTTGCAGCCCCCTCCGCTTTCCACCCCACCCTGACCTCTCCAGGGATGAAATCTTTCCATACTTCCCCGGCTTTAGACATTCTCTCATTCACCGATTCAAAAGGGAAGGGGGGCGGTGAAGAAAAAAAAAAAAAAAAAAGGAAAAGAAAAAGGGAAAAGAAAAAAAAAGAGAAGAAAAGGGGAAGGGGGGGTTGTTTCTGTGGTTGGGAGTTTGTAGCCAGTAGAACTTGCTGATTTTCTGGGTAGAAAAGCTGGAAATGGAGGAATCGTTAATCCCGTGTTGCAAAGCAGGAAACACAGACATCGGAAACGGCACTTATCAACCCAAGGCTTAATTGCTGATCTCCAAGAGCCATCCTCAGCGGCGTGGGCTGGACTGGCCCACCTCCTGCTGGGATTTGCTCCGCTCATGGAGCAAATCTAAACCCATCCATCGTGACCAGGCACTCCAGCTCCTCTCTTCCCAGTACTACCCAGTCTTCTGGCCACCCAAACCCGTTGCACATCAGCCTGCCTGTGAGTAACACAGGAAATGACCCTCCTCCGTGCCTGCTTGGTAAAACACTGAAGAACGGGAGTTTACAGCAACACAAAGTACTATTTTGGGCTCTCCTGGATATGACGCCCCCAATCCCTACAGCCAGATTATGCAAAAGCGTAATTACCCTCTAAACTTAGACTCAGTAAGAGAGCTGAGGAGGGTGTCTTCTAAGACTACAGCACAGCTTGGTGGCACGGTGGCCAGTCACCGCTGGAAGGTCCACCTTTGGGCATCACATCACCTCATGCAGTGGAATGGGCTGGGGAGTCACAATGGACCAGCTCTCCCGGTAAGTGACCCAGGTATGCTCTTACCTACTCAACGCAAGGTATCTCCCCCCGCTTTCATTAGGCTCCAGTCTCTCCCTCACAACCCAAAAGCTTCATCTCCACCACACCACCAGCTGAACTGAAGAGGATCTCCTCTATGAGGCTCTCTTACAGCTACAATCCCCAGCTCGAGATCTCAGCCAATGACTTCTTACCAACGAGTAGAGCTTCTGCTTTCAGTATTAGGACACACACAAAATGTGGTAGTACTTTGGGGACTTTCTGGAGCCACCAGTTTTCTCCACAAGTAATGAATCCCAGCAATCATGTGCCTGTCGAGATGAGGAATCAGAAATGGCTGTGACAGCATTCCAGCCCCTCAAACACTACCATAAAAGGCAGGGATTTCCTCAAATCTAAATTTACAAGACAGGAACCTATAAACAGAATGTGTGAGTTTAGTTCAGGTAAAGGAATTTGCAGCAGTCGTTGTGCCTTAATGATGCTCTAGTGTTTCATTATGGAGCACTCATATTTTTTTTTTAACTGATACAGCAGTTAATTTTGTTTTCTAATCAATTTAATTACAGCTGCTGGTATATAAGGCTGAGACTTATCCAAGCAACAAATGCACAGCTCTGTCTGGGTGCTCCACTTAAAGCACTTCACCTTAGAGCCGCAGAGCCCCTCCGGCATCCAGGAAGAGGATGTCCAGCTGCAGGGCTCAAGCAATGTCCACCTCGCAGAAGAGACCACCACGTGAGCATCGCTCCTAACTGCGGCAGCGCATCTTCCACAGAGATGCAAGCGAGGTCTGACTTGTTGCTGCATCAACACCCGGATTTTTGTGGCTCATATTATCTCCCGCTTCCTACACATAAAGATAAATGAGAAACATCTCTAACCAAAGGAGGTGGGAAACAGACTGGGAGATGCACAACCTTCATAGCAGGAAGTTAAAGAGAGGAGGCCAGTTTTTCTGAGCTGTGCACAAGCATCTTGGTATGGCCAAAAGCCACAAGTAACCCAACGTGTGCCTTCGTGGGGCAGGAGGGAACAGAAAGTTCTGGTGGAAGGCACAGGAAGGGTGACTCTGGGCACAGGACATGTCCCAGGACTCAGTACATGTCCATGCCCTACCTGTGAATCAAGATGATGACCTGCCTTCCTCCATAATTATGTGTCTTGATCTAGTAAAGGTTGCCAACTGATCGTTTTGGACACCTCTACACCTTCAGCCGAAGAGGGAAATAATCAACACAAACAAACAAATAAACAAACCCACAAAATATATCCCCCCTCCCTTCTCTTTTTCTTTTCAGATTCAAGCTTCCAAATCCCTGATTTGTTCCAAGAGTTTTCCTGTGGTTATGTTCCTGACTCACAGCCAAGATCAGGAGGCCAATGACGACTACAGACACCCAAAGTCCATCTCATCTTCATTTCCAGACTTTACTGCTGAAGGAGAAGGCGGGGGGGAGAAATGTAATATAAACAAATACAAGATAATGTGCCAGACAAACTCCCCCCTCCCTTGGGAGACCATCGCTCTCTTCCCACGTTAGGTGGGGCTTTTGCTGCGTTGTTTGGGGCCAGAAATCTTGCCTTGCTCCCAGCCTTACATCCACACGGGCAGCCGAGCAGACGCTGAGACACGCTCAGCCCGGACGAAGCAGAACAAAGGTTTCCAGCCTCCTTTGTCCATCTATTTAAGGCAGTCCCTCAAATGCCGGACGCGTGTTTACACAGTATATAGTATTTATCCTCAGCAAACACAATGCACCAGACAAGCAGAGGATAAAGATTACATTAAAAAAAAAAAAAAAACAACAACAAACCTACTCCAAGGAGTAAATAATTCTCGTTTTTTTGGGAGAGTTGCTCAAAATGGAGCAGAGAGGCGAGCGGCAGCCCCGGCCACCGGCTGCTGATGCGACAGTTCTGGGCTCCTTATTGAAAACATCTGGAAGCGCTGAACTGCTTTGTGCAGACAGGAGTTTGAAACTATCCAATCGTTTCATATCCAAACCAAAGTCCAGTGCTGCGGATTTCAAGGGAAGGAAAAGGGGGGGGGGGAAAGGCGCTCGCTCGCACCATATGATCTGTAACTCATCCAGATAAAACTCCTCCTCCTCTACCCGCTAACAGACCTCTTAATGACAAGGAAATCATGGTTATTCTGAAACAGACTGCACTATTGTTATCTGTTTCAAATTACTTTTGCCATATCGTTATGAAACACTGAAAATGATGCAATCTGCAGAAATACTCAGGCGCATTAACTTTTTTAACTGTGGCTCTGATAGTAACTAATGGAGCAGTAGATGAAAGGAAAAAAAGTCTCCCTGTTTTAAGCAAGTTAAACCCCACTTTTGGGCACTAAACACAGGAGATAATAAATTCATCAGACAGTAAGAGAAAAGAATTACAATTTCAATTGCTCTTTTCTTAAAAGAAATCAGCTTTTTGGAAAGGGTTTTAAAATTTTTTTGTTTCTGGCACTTGCAGGGATAGACAAAACAAAACCCTTTTTTTCTAAAACTAAATAAGGCAAAGGAAATCTGCACTCTAATACTGCAAAAAGCCTGTAAGAGGAGTGCGTCCAATTTGGAAGGGATCACACATCCATGGTGTCTGGCGGGAGGCAGGTCAGCACCCGCGCGAGAGGAGACTGAGACGGATGCTCCAACGTGGATTTTGAAGAAGACCAGGCCATTGCTGAACACTCACTCACGCTGCAGACCTTGGTCATGAGCCCCGGACGTCAGGTAACACGTCTCTCATTTTTGCAGGAGCACTGCAAGACTGAGAGAAGTTTTGTCACCGACCTGCTCCCACCCTGCCTGTCCATCCATCCACATCCCCGCGGTGACACTTTGGTCCAGGACCACATCTCTCTGATCACGGCACGACCCGCCAGCATCCTCCCACCAATCCTCCTTCATGGGGTGGCCCCAAAAGGCTGGTCATGATTTTCAATGCCTGTAGGAGGTAAGGCTCGGAAAGAAGAGGAGTCACAGAGAGGGATGCGGACAATCCCCTGGGATCAGATGTCACAGGGATCCCAGCTGTGGCAGTGCTGCTCTAAGGGGGAAGGTCAGTGATGCAGGCAACAAACCTTCACAATCCTGGTCCTAAAACACCTCAAGATTCACCAGCTCAACTTAATCCTTGGGGCAAATCAACCAACAGTACTAACACAAGTTTTAGTCTCCAGCCTGGGCAGCCCTGACTCCCCTAAATCTTCTCTATTTACATCATTCAGATCTTCACACAAAGGTCTGGAGAGAGGCATTTCCTCGCAGAGCGGTTCTGTGCTTTGGGACAACACGACCAAGCTGAATTTTATATCCAAACAAACCACCGTACAGCTGCAGCCTGCATTAGAGCTCAGAGACATAACCATCTAATAAACAGCTGAAGAACCACAAAGGAGGAACGAGGAGGGCTTGGAAAGCTGTCAGACATATGGATACATGGAGCACGTGTTTTGAGAAAATACAAAAACACCTTGAGAGACCTTCAACCATTTCCTGACCTTCCCTTTTCTAATATTTCTCAGAGACTCGGTGTATGTTTCTCAGGAATTTCTATTGTCCAAATAACCTTCGGAAAAATGCTGAAGCTTTGGTGTGCCACAGAGCATGCCTGAACATCCTTCCAGAGGAAGTCAACTGCCCATCCCACTGCTCCCAAACGGCCACAGGAGAAACACATCCCACGCAAGAGATTAGCAACCCCTCAGCTGACTTTACATCAGTTTGCAACATCTAGTTCTGCCTTTACCAAAAATAACTGCAAATCGAGATGTCTGGCTGGCTGAAGTGCTGTGGGATCTTGGACCACGCCACAGATATTTATTCAGCACGTTAAGGGAGTCAAGAGAAATATTTGCTGTCAAACACTGGACATGGTGTTTCACCCTGTGAATTCCAGCATCCCGAAACCGGGGAAAGGAAAAATACGAGTGGATAAAGTGGGAACAATCCCCAAAACAGACTGCCAAGGAGCACCTACGACCTGCAAAAGCAAATCAACCTCCCAGAAGCAACCTGAGCTGCACGTCCCCTGCATCCTCCGGGACACCGGCTGCTCCTGCGCTCCGGCACTTCCCATCAGGGCATGGGGTCTAATTATCTACAGATTGGTAAAACGCAAAAATATTGGGGTCTTTCATAAAGAATGGCACAATCTGCAACCAAGACATCTGGATGGGAGATACTGCTTTGGTATCACAGCCGGCTCCACCCAGGCTGAAGCTGCTGCTGAAGGGGGTCCTCAGAGAGGACATTCACTTCTTTGACCCCATCCAGCACTAAGGCTGGTTGTGTTGGCTTAGCTTACATTGCCCTTCACGTTTTTCAGTTGCTGGTAATGAACGTGCAAATTTTACATGCACACAATGAGCAATAATCTTTGCTAATTACAGTGATTCATGCCTCCTACTCTAAACGCAGGATTACAATTTCTGGGATCTGGAAAGATAATGATATAAATAAAAGTATTTAAAACAGTGGATTGCATTTACAGGAGTTTTCAAACCATCGTAAACATCGTGCAAGCCATTCGAAATTGGTTTGTGCAGGGTATCCACCAAATATTTGAAGGCCTGCTCAATCCACACTAAACCCAAACAAGCAATGTCTAGTAACTCATCCTGCAGCGATTTAAATAGAAGATCATCGCATTTGTCCCAAATGCAAGAAAAAGGGGATGTTTCATTATCTATAAAGTTCACAAATGCAAAATTCAAAGGAAATTGTTATTTTTATACCGTGCATAATAAAAGAGCATGTTCTGACATGACTGGGATAGATATAGGATACAAGAAAGTATTGATTTACACAAATAAAAACATATGTTCCATTATTCCATAATAACAAATTCCAGAAAGAGTAAAACCTTATGGTTCAAGGTATGAGGTTAAAAATTTGGATGAGTTTTTGTGCAGGAAAACAGACCACCTTGCATTTGTGGGGTGCAGGAAACATCACTGTGTCTTCCAAAATCCCAGCTTGAGACCCATTGCTGCAGGCACAGCACAGGAGCTGACAGGCATCGCCGGAGCCGCCCCGGAATGCCTTGTCATAATAAGAGATCGGCTCCAGGATACGCCTGGTGGATGCTTCTATCTAAAGAACTTATGTATTTAGCTAAAAACAGAGACAGGATAACAGATTACATAGATGAATTGGCGGATAAAGCCCAACAAAAATGACGTATGGTATCAGTGAGCAAAATTAATAGACAATATAAAAATGACACATCTTGAGCTGAGGAAATTATTCAACTTTTACCATTCTTTTATGCCTCCAGTTTAAGTCACTGCAATCCAATTGAAAAACAGAGAAGGGTCATTCAAATGAATAAATCATGCCAGAATATGATTCAGCTTCCCTTCTTTTTTTTTTCTTTCCCTTTTTAATTGAAGTCCCTAAGACGCAGCCCTTGGGAAGCCCACACGACCATGTATTGTCCCGGCTGGTCATCCTGTCAAAAGGGAAAAAGTTATCTCTTCTTTCATCTTGCAACTTGGAAATCTGGGAGGGGAAGTGGTGGGAAAGCAGAGCACCGTACAAAGGCACCCACCATACCTCCAGGTCCATTTTTTGCTTAGCTGCTAATGAAGGCAGGGGATTGAAGACACCGGGGTATTTGTTTTCCCCTTCCAATTTTTCTGTTTGCTTTGTGGTGAGGAGGATCTCAGACCGACCGGTATCTGAGATGCTCCGAGTGCAGCCAAGCCCCCCCTCTCCCCAGCAATAACAGACACTCCAGCTCACCCTCCTACCTACAACTCCCATCCAACCAATATTTTCATGCCCTCTCTACATGCATTTGGAAACTTGAAATAAAATCCAACGCAAACTCTGAGAGGAGGCATTTGGATTCCAGCTCCTGCCTGGGAGGTCTGCTCGAGGACCACATGAGCATTCATTTGCTCACTGTTTCAGCCGTTTCCCTGGTAGTCCTCTGTAAAGAATATTAAACAAACATGTCTTTACAGCTCGAGAGCCCAGGAAAGAATGTTGACCCTGTGGAAGAAACCTGTTTTTACCAATTTTTACCCCACTTTTATCTCTCCCATCTAAAGACATATATGCAAGGGTAAGGATTCATTGAGTCCACAAAGCCATCGTTAAGGACTGCTATACCAATACACACTAAATATGTTACCTTTAGCCCAATTTTAGAAAATATTCCTAAAAGAATTTCAGGACATAACCCATATGTATAATTAATGGCAAGATATGTGGAAGCATCGTCATTAGTGAGGAATTTTCTCAACTGTTGACACTGCTCCAGAAAAATAACAAAATATTTATTTCTAAGGTTATAAGCTAACATATGCTACATCTCCTCCACCAGCTTTTCAAAGACCCCTTTACAGTAACATTTGTTGCTGCAGGGATAATTCCTAACTGGAATAACGGACCCAAACTCTGGCTCCTATTCCTCTCCACTCAGTTAAAGGTAGGGAATGTCCCTGCAAACACTGGGAATTTGGGGTCAATACAGGTGTTTTAGGAAAACTTTAGTTACACAGGGTTTGTGCTCCCCTCTCTAATTCCCTACCTGCCACGGCTGCTGCACTTCCATACATTTAACAACTTTAATCAATAGATAAACAAACTTAAGCCAATGGACAATGATAACTGGGGCCAAAAATGTCAAAATTCAGCATCTATTATATCTCGGAGCCTGAGTTATCCTACGGATTCAGGCTATCCCAGGAGCTGCAAAGGTGGCCGCGTTGCAGATAAGGAAGATGGAGTGTCAGAAATTTCTCCCCAGTGACTGCAAGGAAAGGGTTGGTTTTGTTTTCTTAAGAGGAAGAAGGGGGAACGTTCTGGTGCTCTCTTTCAGGGCTAAAATCTGAAACATTTACAAGACGCAGAAGCAAGAAAGCTTACAGATAATCAGCGGAACTGATGCCAGTTCAATCACAGCAAACCAGTAACAGCAACTGGGAGGAGTACAGATTACGCATCATCATTCTGTACAGAAAAAAAATATCCTTTTCGTTATGCAATGGTTAAATAATTTAACTAGAAACCCCTTCCATCCCAAGGTAGAATTGCTGACTGCTCAGTTAGTCATTTTGGCTATTATGTAGCATTAATTTCTGCTGTTTCTGAAGTTAGCCTTTCGGAGAAAAAAGACAACTTCAAAACATGCAAAAATTAATGAAACCCATATGTGGGATACTGTCATTATTCCATGTTTATAAGAGGATCAGGTTTTGTTAAATGGGCTTATTTAATGCAGACGCATAAGAAAAAATACCCAGCAAAAGATCTGAAAGCTTTTGAAAGAAAAATATTTTCTTTGTTAACCCAAGCAGCCAGTAACAAGCAAAAAGACACAATTTAAACTAAAAGCCACTATATATTTTGGTGCAACTTTGTTTACAGCTTCACTGACAGCTTATAAAGTTCTCCTAAACAGAGAAATCTCTCCTAGATATATTTTACCCTTTTGACCCTTTCCACCCCTGTACTGTATTTATAGAATACATATAGAATGTATTTATTTAAGCTAGGACAACCTAAAAATCAATGGCTTATGGAAACATCTGTTGGTACAGGCAAACGATTTAGACTTTTTTCAACAGCTGTTGTTATTTTATGCTTATTTTGGCTAGGTCAATCTGTAAGACTGGAAGAAAATATTAGTTGGTCTCCTTTCCTGACTTTAGTTTCTTGCAGCGGCTGCAGTCAGCGCCCCATTCCCTGGGAGTTTGGGGGAAAAAAGTCTGAACGTCCCCCAAGTCTGATCTTTCTCACCAGCCTCAGACAAGAAATAAAGGAAATACAGCTCCCAGATGACCACCTGTGTTATCTCACTCATTCACCTAAATACTGGCTTAAAATACCCCCTGCTATAGCTGCTTTCTGCCCCGCAGAAGGGAGCTAAATCGTAGCACCCTCCGCTACCCATCTCCCTGGCTCCCCCTTCCACTCCCGGCAGCGCTCCGCAATAAACCCCAGGTTTCTCTCGCCTCCCCCTCCCGCTCCTTCACTGCCCGGACCCAGACATCTGCCGACATCCTCCATAACATACAATATATTGTAAGAGCCAACCTGCCAAAAGGTATTCCCTGCGCCAGACAGCACTGCTTACCAGACAGGGAACACACATCGCTCACAATCAGATGCACAAAAACAGAATGTACTTTTCTTAGGAGACTAATGCTTACATAAAAAAATAAAAGCATAAATTCAACCAAAATATCCTATTTTTAAACTTGTAATTCAGCTGCTACTTGAAACAATATGTTTCTGTATAAATTCTGTTTTCTTGAAAGAGACAAAAACAACTTATAAAGCTTTTAAAGTGTGCTAAAAATCATTTTTTGGTGTATACTCAAACTGTCAAGAGCCAGACAGAAAAGCAATGCTCCGAGCACAGATTTTTTTCCCTTTGCTCTTTTTAACAGAGAGGACTTGTTTAGTCTTACCTTCTAAACTTTTTTTTTTCCTGCCACGCACGCACTCCTAGTGTCACCATCAGTATTGACTGAATTGTGCCAATCCTTGCCCAAAAGGACGGTTGCAAGAAAAGCCGGTTTAAACAGAAAACCCTTATCTGAAGGAGGAAGAGCCCCAGGTTCGCAAGCGGAGGAGGTATTTCAGCATTAAAGAATTCTAGGAGCTACTCCAAGACACAAATTTTTGTTGTCTGGTGCAGTGTAAGGATTTTAAGCCCAGAAAGAAGCTATTTATTTAGTCTATATACTTACATTTATAACAAAGGCAGAGGATGCATCTACAGTCTTCTGGGTGCCTTTTGCATCATTTACAACATACAAAGTAAACCTCAGCTTCCCCAAAGACAGAAAACAAGTAATAAACAAGCCTGGACAAGCAAATCTAATGCTGTCCCCCAAATATCCAACTATGAACAAAACAAAAAAAAGCCTTTAGAGGTTTCTCTCCATGTGTCCCCAAAACACAACTAAAACCAGAATTTGCAAAAAGCCCTAAACCCATTTCAGCCCATGCAGCAGGGAGCAAAGGACTCTCTTTCTTCCTCCTTCCCTTTTTAACACCGTTGAACCCCAATCTTTACAGTCAATGCCTCCCTTTGGGAATCTGCAGGTGGGAATTATTTGGAAATGGTGTAAGCAACCCTCCTTCTCCTTTAAAAGGCTCAAAAAGGTACATTACTGCTCTTTTTTCACCTCTCACATGCATGCATTTGAAGCTAAGACTTGTCTACCTCCTCCTGGGCAAATGGGTAAGTATGCATTTCCTCACCTTGTTATAGTCAGTGAGTCAAAAATAAAAATAACAGTGGAACAAAACATGAAGAAACACTTCTTTATTCTCAGCTGGCTTTAACAGCCCATCCCAGCCCATGTAAGAATCAATGCGATCTGCAGTGTAATATTTTGGAGAGGCAGAAGAGAGTTCTACATTCCCAAGCACAAGATCTCAGATTGAAACCAAAGTTTCAGAGAACTGCACCTCCAGCCTCTGAAAATGTGTATTTTGGAAATAATATCCCACCCAACCACTTTTAGGCATTTAATGCGTCCAGCTGTGTTAAGAAACCAAGCAAAAGTTCAGTGTCAAGTAAGTCAGGATTATGATCTTCTCATGATTTATGGAGGTAAGTACAGTCTCAGACAGAAGAAAAACAAGTCACTTGACGCTAAGCAGACTCAGTACCAGGGCTCAGACTAATGAGTTAGCGAGGGTGAGGCTTCACGTTCCTGCCTCTTATCTCACCAGCTGGAAGGACAACATCTAAGAAGGGAGAACATACTCAGCTGGTAAATGAGACGGGCAGACCCAGCGCCACGGGACTTGAGAACATGGTGTTTGCAGTAGAGGAGATGGAAATGCTTGGGGACAGGGAGGCACAGGGTATTTAAAAAAGGTGCCATGCTTCCTGCAGGGAAGAATATGCCCTCAAATAACTAAATAAGGTGAAACTACTCTCATCATGGACTAGATGATCATTTGGACTAGATGATCTTAAAAGGTCCCTTCCAACCTAGGTGATTCTGTGATCATGGCTATAATGGTATCAAGGCATGGTCTTTAGGGAGAAGTAATATCTAACCAGGCTGAGGAAATCATAAGCCAAGCACCGGTCCTGCTTCAGATCTGAAAGGAAAGCAGCTTAACTCAGGTTAAAGACAGGCTAGCAACAATTCCTCTGGTTTGAACTACACAAACAGAAAAGAAAGCAAACGGGATAACCCAGAAATCTTTTGGACGAGCCTCTTGGGCACAGCTAACGCCTTCATTTTCGCTGAGTACATTGCTGGCACCAAGACAATAAACACAGTAAGCAAGAAGGGAGGGAGCAGCTAAGTTCACCACTCCTTAAGAGAAAATCAAAAACTTAGCTACATCAAACACACGCTCATTTAGGCATAAATTTAATGCTTAAGTGAAGCAGAAAGAGAAGGTGGAACGAGAAGAACCTTGTTAGCTGCAAGAGACCAAGTGCAAAAGGAAGCCTGGTTTAGAATTTGCTCCCATCTGCTAATTCCTGTACAGCTGATCAAGTATATTTTATTAAACCATTGCAAAACTCTGTCACATTCTTGTTACAGCCTCCGTGTTGGGGTTATTCCAAAGCAGAAGTCCAAAACACAGACCACAGGAGTAAAAACAACAAACTGGCGATGGAAGGAGGTAAGCAGCAGTGAGAAGAAACTCCCTTCTTACCCCTTACATCTATACCTGCTCTGGGGTGTCCACAAAAAAGTCACTACTGTCCACAATTTTTACAGGATCTGCTTTTGGAGTCATCACCTCCGCTTCGGTGTGACCGATCACTAACACGAGTCTTCTACCAAAATTCAAAGTTTCCTTTCCTTGAAAGTTTTGATGAATTTGCTGCTGTGACAGTAAGGACAGCTATGGCTGACCACGGCCAAACACACCACCAACGCACTGCTCTGTCCCTGGGGTCCTTAATTCTGACTTGCAGCTGCCTCTGCTCAGCCAAACCCATTCCCTTCCTTACACCAGTCAAGGGCTTTTATTTCAGATCTCACACGGCTCGATACCGAATCACTCAGTCCTTCTCTACAGACTAAGATATTTTAATCAGCCACTGCAACGCTCACCATCTATTTTTGTTTCACAGTCCCAAGCTTGAAGTCCTCTCCATCACCCCCAGACGACTGCCCTGCACAGGGCAGACCAGGCAGCTGGAGAGATGTCCCTGACAAAGCCAGAGAGCGAGCAAGGATGCTGCACAGAAAGGCAAACATTTAGTTATCAATCGGGCTTTTATCTCAGCTGATGTTCTAACAGCAGTTTGATCCCAGAAACATTCTGCAACACAGGTGAGTCACGTCGGGCCACACCAGGATGTACACAAGACACCAAGAAGTAACAGCAGGGATGCTGGAGGGAAAAAAATCTGACATTTCCACCTCTGCATGAAAATGGTATAATAAGGGAAGGTGGACCACCTAAAAAGGGTGAGGGGAAAAAAAAAAAAAAAGGCTGAGAACGATAACAGAAAGGGGAATCTGTGCAACTACTGCGAGGCTAAATGCATTTTGATTCCATGTTTCCATGGAAAGAGTTTTAGCAGTACTGGGTAAAATGCCAAATACGTTTTCATAACGATTCACACTGCATGAATGGAAACACTTAAGAGAAGAATTCTTTCTAATCTGCACTCTAGCTCTACATACAACTCTCTCTCCTTTACTTTTTTCTTCTCACTCACACCATTCTGTTCATCCCCTGCTGGAAGATTAAGTCAGAAATGCCATGCCTGGATACTGCTGGAGCCTGTTACTCTTCATCACAGGCCAAGAGCCCTGCTCATCTCTCAGATAGTTGTCCCTCTCTGAGGGCTCTCAGACTGCACTGCGAGGTTTCACCTTCTAATGCAGACCTTAAAAGACAGGCATTTCATGCAAACACCAAGTCCATACAAAGCTCCAGTATAACACAGCCCAGGCAATGGTAACCCCACAGCACTCCTAGCACTGGTTTGGCAGTTCATTTAGAGTCTACAGGCCACCCAGTCCCAGTGGAAACACCTAAAGCAATGGAGAGCTCACACCTTCCTACACTAATTTACTCAAACAATTAACTATTTTCACTCTTCAAAGTTTTCACTCTCATTCCTACAGTCTCAACTTCTTTAACCTGCATCTCATTTATGGCTCTCCCCTCAGAGTAAAAAATGGGCAGGAAGCTGTTCCCCACGTATGGCTATAGCCCAAAGCTGTCCAAATGGCAGACGCTGCTCTGAACCCAGAATGAAGGCTTTGCCCAGGTCTTATCTCACTTTTGAACCTGCCCCATTCACATCATGACCTCGCAAACACTTATGCTGCCACAGCAAGAGAGGAACCACAGTGCCCATCGGTGGCCATGGATGATGAAGCCATGACCCAGTGGTACCTGGGGCTTTGTCCCTCCACGTGTCACAGCTCGCTGTGGTTCACCTTTCAGGAGACTTCCTGGATTTGGCACAAATTATCCCAAAAAGCTTTCCCAAATCCTGAAAAACTCTACTTAACAAAACCTGCCACATAGGAGAGCAGTTAGTGTAGGATGGCAAGAGAACTAAAACACTAGTCCATGAATGAAACTTTCCTCTAAGGCAGTAACTATCAATGAACTGCAAAAAATGTAAGTTTACAGAAAAACATAAATGCTGGCTTCTCTACATTGTAGGGTGCCAACTTCAGCTTCCAATATATCAGAGCGGGGCTAGACAGGTTCCTTCAGAAGGATAAAACCCCAGTGATGTGATACTCCAAAGCACCTATTTGTCATAATAATACGGTCTCCATTGAAAAGTCCACATTTGGTCTCCCACGTTATCATCTTAATTTCCTCTATATTTAGACCAGGAATTCCATGTGCAGTAACCATGTCTACCATACAACAGTTACACCACAAAACTTTGAGAGATTTCAATCACAAATAAAAGAATCCATATGAAACGGGAGACTGAACGATTCAAAACCAGCAAAGTATTTCCCTTCTCAAGGTACAATATTCGATGCCAGCATTCCTCTGCCACAGTAACAGTCTTATACATCCATTATTTTATGCATCCATACTTCCGTGACTGTGTAAAAAATGAATGTATCTGACCACTGGAAGAGAACTCCAAACCCAGAATTTTCTGTACTGGAAATCCTTTAGCTCTGTGTTTTACAAACTTGTGAAATCACGGATTCCTGATCCTAGAAAGGGCCTCTACGCTGATGTTAAATAATTCAGATGAGTGAATCCCTTTTTCTGAAGCAAGTCAAAAACAAGCACGGCAGAAGATTCATAGTATGCAAGAGTTGCCTTCAATCTGTCTCCATCTCAAGGGATGCAGGGATATATACACCTTTGAGGCAACAGTATTTGCAGATGGTAAATAAAACTGCAGGTAACTTTTGATGCATTTAAAATGAGTGTGAAAAATCTGAGGGTTAAATTTCCTTTGCAGCCCATACTGGAAGGATGGCAGAGTTTATTAGAGGAAACGATGAAGAAACGGAGTACCAGGGCTACAAGCAGCAATCTTTCCTCTGAAAATCATTGCCTGCGGTGGCCGAAGGGGAAGGTGTAGGGGAGGGGAAGTAACTCACCATCTCTAGAGGTCAGTGAGGGCTAGCACAAGCCCTGTGGCCACCGCGAGCGCCTGCATCTGCCCCATCCTGCCACAGGCTCGTGCCGAGCCAAACCTGAGAGCAGCATCTTTGTGCTGTGTGAGTCGGAGATTTGGCTCGTTGTCCGTGTTCCTGCTTCCCTCGCTAACAGCCGTGAGTCCTGTGACTGAGCCTGGAAACGACCGTCTCGAGCCGAGGATTAGCAGCGTTGGGGGAGAAAAAGGCATCGGAACTGCAGCACCCAGGGAAATTAAGCGCAGCACAAAAAAGCCTGCCACAACAGTTGTATAAACGCCTTCCTGCTACAGATTTCAAAGCATGAGTAATAGTGAAGGCCAAACAACAACCCCAGCCTGGTTGGAATTTCTTTTTCTTTCCCTCTGCTTTTATTCTAACTCTCCGCAGCGTGTGCCGTGGACCCCAGCTTACTCAGCGCTGCGCAGAGCAGATGGCTAAACCCAGGGCGAGCTGCTCTGCACAGCGATGAATTTACTCAGGGGCTGACAGTCTGAAACAGTTTCCTCCAAAACCTCTCGAGCCTCTGAGCATCCGGGGCAGAGACAGGATGCTGGTGGGTGTGAGAAAGGGCCTCGCGGATGACTAGCCCAAAGCCTTGACCCGGTGGGTATGTGGTGTGTCACCCTCCAGCAGTAATGCCAGGCTCGGGGCAGGCTCCTTTTTGGCTGGGTTTTTCCATGTTTACTCTAGTTACAGGACAACACTTACAAAGAGAGAGTTACACAAGTGATTTTAAAGAGGCAGGGTGAGGATGCTGCCTATTGTTAAGGCTGCACTTTCCACCGCCGGACCCGGCTCTGATTTGTTTCTAACGCTTCAGCCGCTCGCTCTGAAATGCCCCATGCTGTCGGGAAGCTTCCCACGCTGTTCTGCAGGCCCTTTGGAAAACAGGGATCTACAATCACCGTCCCAAGTACGTACAGATGAACACACGGAGCCAATGGACTTCAGTGCGCGCAGGCAACCTGAATTTTGGGATGTCCTCGGGGTGAGCAGTTTCTTAAAGAAGTTATTTCCTAAGATAATAAACTGGAGCCTGGAGAACTGTAACGACCCCTTGCCTTGGGTCACAGACAAGGTTCAGCAGTTTTGAGTCACGAAGCATCTCCCTACTATTTAACTTGACCAAGAAACCAGCACCAGCATCAGGCTCCTCCTATGGACTAGACACCAGAGGAGAAGGTGACAGTGCACACCTTGGCCACAATTTTCTCCATTTATCTGCTGACTTCAGGGAAGAGAAACACAAAGGACTACAGTGTAGGGGGAGGAAAAAATCTGTGCATCCTTCACACCTTCTGTCCACTGCAACACCCATCTCAATTCCCTGTGGGTCTCTCTTCTCTCCCACAAGCCCTTTTCTACCCTGTCCAGCCCACCTCCTCTGCCCACCTCCACCTCCTGTGGTCCTGCCATCCCTGTCCCCTTCTTTGCCCACCCTGCCAGACTCCAGCCAAGCAGTTCCCTCCACTTCTCCCTGTTCAAAGCACAAACCTGGGACACTACAAACCAAAAGCAATGGGCAACAATAGACCTGGGGCTCTGTCCTGACAGAGCATCATCTATCTTATCTGTAACAACTCCCAGGGAAGGAGGTTTCCTAGACTCCCTAGGTGGTCTTGCGACAGCTCCATGATGATAAGAGGATGTTTTCTCAACATCCAGCCTAAATCATCCTGGCAAATTAGCAAATTAGTAAATTAAGCTGCCATGGAAATCTGGGACTTTAATAACCACTATTACATGTTGGCAGAGTGCTAGATTGCACAATAGTTTTCTTTTTGTTGCACTGAATAAATTTAATTCTTTCAACCTCTTCTCACGTTTCTTAATCTGTTCTAGTCATTTCCTTCTGGATCCTTTCCAGCACGCCCATGTCCTCCTCAGAGCAGGGCACCCAAAACCGGATTTGATGACACTGACGGTGCCTCCACAGTGCCACGCACGAGTAAGTCACCTCCCGCACCTTACAGAGGACACTCCTTCAATATAACTCAAAACAAGATTTGTCTCTTTTGCAATAGTTTCTTGCTGATGATTCATTTGTGGCCCACTAAAAATCCTCGGTCTTTTTCTACTCATCCTTTTCCCAGCTTAAACCTGACTTAGTAAATGTGCATTTTGATTTCTTCCTTGCAAATGAAGCACTCTGCGGCTGCTTTTATCTCTTATCTGGATGTACTCTCCAATTTCTTAAGGTCACTCTGAACCCTGACCCTGTTCTCCCAAGTGCCTTCAACCCCTCCCAACCTGATGTCATCCAAGTAAACATACTTCCATCTTCCAAATCATGACTGAAAATATTGCAAATTTTCCCCAGAAAGCAACCTTGCTGATATATCACACGTTACTGCACTACTTGGACCAGTGGAGAGACGAACGTGCAAATCTTTTTCCAGCTTCATTCTCTGTGAAGGTATTTAGAAATGCCCTGTTTATCTGGTAGGCTGCATGTTCTGAAAACACAGGCATCAATTAAAAAGTAATTCACATAGTAAAGGTAGGATGCATTAAATTCAATAGGAACTAACTAATGAAATTAATAAATACGACAAGAAGGCTATTTCCCAGTGAACTCTGATTCTGGGGTCAGCCAGCTACAATTTGTCAGTCAGAGGCTCAGAGAATCGAAGCTGTCGGATGAGCCCAGCAGTGCAACCTTATCCATCCTGCCACACGAAGGCAAAGATTCAGCAGATAACGAAACATCACCCATTTCTGGGATCGACACAAGAAGAGAAGTGTATCAGGGTACAGTTCATTTCAAACTGTGGCTTCACTTTCATAATGCTGGAGCCACCGGGCGCCATGTCTGAATTATTTTAATATCGCAGTATGCAGAAGCCAAACCAGATTTCTCATCAGAGTTAAGAATCTAAAGTTATTAAATTTAAAAAAATGCTAAAGTCTAATTTTAATAGATCACATCAGGTTATTGCCCCAGCTCTACTCAAGATCCCCGAACAAAGCAGGAAGATAAGGACCAGGGGAGTCTCCGGCAGGACAAGCAACCACTGCCCAACATGAAAGGAGTTTGGGAAATTCTGGTTACAGAATTTCTATAGCTGAACAAATACAACTTCTGAGAAAACATTCTGGAGATTGAAGAAAAAGTCACTTTAAAAACCCATTTTAATTGGAAAAACCATTTTTCCATTACTTCCTTTTCAGTGCTTATAACCCTTCAAACCATTATTTTCCTAAACATTTCTCAGCTGCAGCTTTTCCATGACATGCACAAGAGTCTCTCTCAGGCAAAGTCTTCTGAAATGACCACAGGGGCAAGCGTGTGCAATCTTACACATAGAACACGGCATCACGAATCCAGCTAATTCTCAGCCTTCAGAAACCAAGTCACGAGAAGGAATTTTCTCCTTTCTCTTTCCGGTGCGCTCAAGCTTTCTGTCAATTCAGCCTGATTGCACTATTCAAGAAGGTGCACTTTTTATGCTCCAAAACATTTTTTTTTTTTCTTTTTTCATAGTCTGGGCACATAAACAGCTTTCCATATTGCATATCTATGAATAACATTGTGTGAAATTCTCACCCATCCAACAGGAGTTAACGCCGTTCCCGAGGTCCGGAGCTGCTGACAGCAGGGGTGAGACTGCTAAATACCTGACCAGGTGCAAGCAACAACATTTCTATTTGCACCAAGTGAAGAAAACCACTTTTACTAACCACAAAATGGCCCTGTAATGAGAAGGCAATGAGCACCTGAAAGACTTCTGGCTACAAAAAAAAAGAAAAAAGTCAGCACTAAATAAAGCAGAGACAGGACGTGGCAGGAGATGCACACTTCGGGATGGCTTTCACCGGCCAGCTCCCTGCCCAGCCCACACGTGTGAATTAAGCTCTATTTATAAGTCTTCCACTGATTTCTATTTTTTTTTTTTAAAATGACCTTAATATAGTGCAGTTGTTATTTTGTTTCTGTTGAACTTAGCAACAGGAAACCCTGTCAGTCCTGCAGCAAACTTTCCATTCCCCTGGCACTCCCATTCCTCTACCAGAAAAGCCAGATTTCTAAAGAGGTGTTTGACAGGGTGGGAGGGGGAGGAAGAAGAGATGAAAGCACACACACAAAAAAATCAAAATGCCTGTAAAGCATGTAAAATGGAAGCCAAATTCAATATGTTTCTTTTATTTTTTCCCCCTGTTTGAAAGGAAAAGGCAGAGCCCTAATTTGCATTTTCTAAAGATATCTTACTTTACTAGCAGACACCTAAGTATTAGCCATGAAAATTATCTTTAATAAAGGCTTGGTAAAAAAAACCCATCAGCATCTTTACACTCACGCATTCCAGTAACAGAAGACTCACTTATCAGACCCCACAAATTTTAGCTTGGAAAGTTATTTGCTCTAGTCCCGGGCTAACTCAGGGAGCAAACAGCTACAGATATTAAGCCTTGACTTGTTAAAACCAAAATAAACCTGATTTTATTACAAGCTTTGGCAAGACTGTTGTGCCGCCTAAAGAGCTTTACTGTGGGATGAGCAAAGTTTTTTTGGTGCTCCACCCTGCAACGTTAACTCATCCCCGCAATATTTTCTCTTTTAACAGCTTCATAATGGGGCTCTAACACACAAAACACAGCTGCTCCACGCCAACGTGCACCAACGCAGGCTGCCAGCCATTTAGCACTTACAAAACACTCTCCTTTTCAGGAAGAAGAAAAAACATATTAAATAGAGGAGCAAATGCAAATCCAGGTAAGGAAGGCAAGACTAAAAATCCCAGCTCCTGATAAAGCTGAATATGTACTGGGGAGAAGTTTAAACTAAAATTACGTTCCTGTCAAGCCCAATATTCACTTTTTTTTTTTTTCCTGTTTTTTAATCAGAGAGAGTCCTTAAATACGGCAAAGCACAATTAATATAAAACAATACCAACTGATTCCTGATGCCTGGCATGACCTTTGTACATGGTTTCACTGCCAGGAGGAATACAGGGTTTCCCCCTGCATTTGATTCCAGTATGTATTCCCATTACTAATTTTTCTTCCAGCAAAAGCACTAAGGCTCCCAGCCAGCGATGCCTTCAGACCTAGGGGGTCCGTGCACACACCAGCACCACGCTCCCCTCTGCCAAAAACCCCTGGAGAGGGGATGGAAGGATTCCCCAGGACCACACACGTGTGGGGACCTTTGAGGCTCTGCCAGCCCCCAACACAGCATCACCAACCCCAAGAACATTACAGGGCATCACTTCTATCAAACTATATACAAACCTCGGTTACAGCCCTGCCTCACGAGGAACCTTGTGGGTCAATCTCTATGTCACGTACCGACAACAAATAAAAGAAGCTTAATCCAGTGGCTGAGAAATGCACGGGCTAAAACAGCCCACGCTGTTTTTAAAAGGCTAAAACGATGTGACGGCGATGGACGCTGTTCAGCTCTGCAAAGGTGACAGAAAGGAAACCAGCAGGTTGGGTAGCTGCCCGCAGCAGCGGTGGCGTTTCTTTTAAAAGCACAGAAAAGGACAAGGTGACAACGGGTAAGTGGCACTCACCGCTTCCTCGCGGGCTGCGCTCTCATCGCGGTCTTTCAGAAAATCCACCTCGTCTTCAGTTTTCATTTCCAGCTTCCCTGCAAAAACAGAGGGTTCGCACAGGCAATTTAAAAACAAACGCCTCGCAGCGCTGCTGATATTCTTCTGTTTATTCAAACCAGTCTCAAAAAAAAAAGAAAAAGAAAAGGAAAGAAAACCCAACTCCAAAACCCCTTCAACAAGTCCATTTGACTTCCAACATCTGGTTTCATTCCCGACTTTGCTGCTTGTTTGTTATTAGTTTTACAACTATGGTGTCTGGGACTGAAGGAAACTATGAAACAGCAGCAACCACGGGGTAAAACTCCTGAAAAGCTCTAGGTGAGGCTGAGCCCATCTGCGTGTATTTGTCCATGTATTTTCTTGGCTCTCGTTCGTCTGGTTAAAAAAAAAACCAACACATTTTTTGCTGTCCTTCTTCTTACCGTAACCTGAAGATAAGGCAAGAAACCAGCCTTGCCTTCTCTCAACAGACATTTTGAGTGTTGAATAAAAAACTTTCACAAGCTTCAAAAATTCAGCCCACCTGCACTGCCTTAAGGATGATGATTAGGTCCTTGGCCTAGGAAGGCAAACCCTTTTCTGCTGCAGTTTACAAAGCCCCAGCTGATTTCCCCCTTCCTCGTGCTCCCACGATGGTGTCACCACCGCAGTGGTACAAACATCATGTCCCAGCCGCTTTCTCTGCCCCGCAAAGCTTTCATTAGTCACCATTCCCCTGGGCTTCCCTGCTGCGTACCTCTTCCTGGCATCAAGTCAACATCCTAACCCTCTTTCAACCCTAAGCTAACGACTCTCACGACACGCAGGATACCTTTAGGGGAGTGAAGGGATTTGACCAAAGCCACCCAGCTGGAGAGTGGCTGTGTTTGGGCTAACCTCCCCTCTAATCCAGCTCCCTTTCCCATTTCTACTGAAAACAAATGCTGGATGGATGACAACGCCTTCTTAAGGGTGACGTACGTTTGCAATGAGTTTACCCATTCAGGGATTTAGCAAGAGGAGCCTCCCATCTTCACGGGAAAATTGCTGTAACAACCGTCACCCATGGTTTTCCATTGGCGTTAAAGTCTGCCCTTGATTTTGGGATGATCTGTTTTTACAGTGTTCTACTGATAAACTAATCCAACATCATTAAACCAAATTGGGACGATTTTGTCTCAATTAGACGAGTCTGCGGGCAGACCCTCAGAAATCAGAGGTAATGCTAAGAATTTCTGCGAGTCCTATTTGTTGGCAAAGCAGAGATGACGGTCGTGACGGGATCTGTTTGGGGTCTCAGCAATGCCGTGATGGTTGAGATCTTGGTCCAAGGACAGAAAATGCAAGGAAGAAATCTCTGGTTCATTGAGCATGGGAGAAGCAAGCGGTGTCAGTGGTACTCCATGCTGGGTAAGGAGTGTGAAGCCATGTGCCCTCAAGATGAAATTCAAGGGGACAACTTTTTGTTCTCTGCCATTTTCGCCTAAACTTTAATTAAGAAACATATCCCAAAAGACAATGCAATCACGGAGGACTCCGGGGCACAGAGCATCTTATCGCATGCGTGGTACCATCAGTGACATTTGTCAGTGGTTCATCCTGCTTCTCTACGAGGGGGAGGAAACTGTACTAAGTGCTTTTCCATAGGGAAAGTGCCATTGATGAGAATGAGGTGAAGACTGGCAAAATTCTATCTGGCAATGAATGTTTTCTTTAAATGCTGAGATCTACAAGATACACTATGGCCATTTCTCCCAGGAGAAGAGCTAGGCAGCAGTTATTACAGCATTTATTAATTTAAGATGCCAACCCCCAACCACACAACCTAACTTTTCCAGGGTCACTTTCTCCCAAGAAGCTGCATCTACTTGGAGGTGTTTTGTCAGGACAGACACATGCCATTTCTTCTCTTCTCACCCAGGCTGGCTACTGCGGTATTTCATATCCTAACTGCCTGCTTTTTTGGCGAGTAGTAATATATCTGCCTGACTTGCAAATAATGTGCTTGAAGAAACCATTGCTCAGCCATAATGCAGTTCTGAGCCCAAATTTAACTGTCTTATGAAAGGAGAATCTTCCAGCTTCATCGCCTTCCTTAAATGTTGTGATCAGTCACTAGGTATTTGTCTGGATGAGGCAATTACCCCTTTGAGGTCTCTGTTTTGGGGGTAGGCTGAAACTGAGAAGTGGCAATGAGATAAACAGGAGCAATTTCACAATATAAATAAAAAAATTAAAGAGCTCAATGATTCGTAGCAATGGAAACTGCAATTACCAGCCAGTTAGGTCTCTGATAAATTAGCATGACAATAAAACCCTCCGACCGACCGACCACACGTGTTTCTGAGAAGCAGCCCCGTGACGTACACTTCGTTTGGGAAGGCTTTACTGTAGTCTATCAAAAAAAAAAGATCTGATTCATTCTGCTGAGCGCTGATGACTCCTGCATGGCTACAAAATACTCTGTACAAACCCAGATTGCAGGGAAAACTCCCCAGCACTGACACAGGAAAGAAGAATTGACACAAAGAATTGAAGGCTGCCACTGAACAAGTACACAAAACACACTACCCAAAGCTTAGACACTAACATGAAGAATGTACACAGCAATAGCAATAAACAATAAATCTGTTCCCTGGAATTACTGCCATATCAGAGTTCTAGATGCCGCTTTATGGGAGGTGAATTTCAGAAATATTTCAAATAGTGAGCTTGGATTCATAGCAGTCACTTGCCTCTGCTTTAAGCTAGTATTTTATTTGTGCTTCCCTAACATTTTGCCTCAGAGCAATCCTAAAGTTCCTCCAGGGAAGATATTCCAGCTGAAATTCTTCTTTGTGCAGTATCCCAGAGCAAATGAACAATTCTTCCTTGTAGAGAGGTCAGACCTTTGTGTTCCAAGACTTTTTAGCCCTAAATCCTTATGTATTTTAAATCAGTGACAGGATCACATTCTTCCCCCCGCCCTTTCCATATCCTAACACAGAATGATGCCTTACTATTACTTTCCTACTTCAGTCACTATCTTATTGGACTGTTTAGCCCCTTCTCCTTTTAAAACCTCGCCTGGACAACGTCACATCTCCAAGAATCCAACCAGAGATAAAGACCTGGACTGTATGGACAGAGTGGGAGGCTCCCAGAAGAAAGGAGCCCTGCCAGGTATTGACTTCCAGCCACCCCCATCCCATTGAAGTGTCAGTTGGCCGCAGCACTGAAATAGCTTCTTTCTGAAAACAGCTTTCTAATCCACCTTGAAGTCTTTCTGCTTATTTACTAATGATCTCCTGACTAATGTGTACTGCTTCTCTCCCGACACATAAACTTTCTAAAACTCCTGAACTCAACAAAAAACCAGATTTGCTGGACCCACCACTGACACACACACTCCCCCTGCCAAATCCATCCTTTCCCTTGCCCTCAGCTATTCTGCTATCAGATATCAGCACAAATCCTCTGCCATCGCCCCATTCTGCATTCAGACTGACGAAACAGCTCCCAGCATTAAAGCAGTGAAATAGTTTTACAACTTCACGATTTATACCGTGGCAGATTTTTATTTTTTTTTTTTAATTGTTAAAATGTTTTGTTTGTTTGCTCGGTGCTGGGAAAGCAAGCGGCATTGTTTCATTTTCTCATAGCAAAGAAGAAAACGGCAACTGAAAAAGTTCAGCTGCTTCTGTTTAACAGCTGCCTGAACAGGTGGAATATAAAGATCAGATTAGCCCCATGCTTCAGTAGCAAATTCACCTACGATTTAATTCCAAGCTGGAGCAACAAAGCCATTTCTCTTTCATTCAATTTATCCCTTTATTTTCCTTTTCTGAGTTACCTGGTGAAGTTTCCTATTAGCTCCTGTCGCCCGGGCACCAGACGTCTACGCTGCCCCCCAAGTCCCACCGCTTTCTCCCATCACCACTCATCCGCCGGGCACGTCGCTCCCGCTTCCCAGCCGATGGCAGCCAGCAAAACTCCTCATCCGAGCCCCGGTACCGCTGAGACGCACTGGAAAACACCACCGGCTGCTCTGCCCGACAAAGAAGCTCTGCAGCCCGGAAAAGGCGGGGGGGGGGTAGGGCTCGCTGGCTTTTTTAAATGACCTAATACTGCCAATTAGGAAGTGGCTTTGCGCAGTTCAGAAGGACACTGGCAGCTGTTTCAAGTAGACGAGCGAAGAAAATGCCCCGTTGCACCCTCTGACTCCACGTTAGCCAAAATAAAGGGGAGAAGAGAAGGAATAGCACTAAGCAGATAAACCCTCCGGCCCACATGAAAGCATATAACTTGAAGATAGAGTAATCCAAAGAGCTCCCTCCCATTCATTCCTTCTCCAGGGAGGATTCACATGCTAGAAATTCTTCTGCACAAAATCACAGGAGATGATGTCCTGCCCTTACCCTCCAGTGCCAGCCAAGGGACACGCATCTGAACTGAAAGTTCTAATATGCAACTACAGATTTCTTCTTCCTCAGAAGAAAAACCCCAAACACCTACACTTCCTCTGTAAGTCAGGCCTCCTGCTCTTATTTCCCTCCTTTGCTGACGAGATGCTAGAGGCACACCTACAAAGAAAACATTAAAAGGAGGAAACCAACTGATTTTTCCTACCTGTAACAGGCTCAGTTCGTTGCACTGCTGCGCTGACCTTCCTCTTCTTTGTCGAGGAACTTAAATCCGTTTCTCCATTAAGGCTGGCTCCCACATCCACTGCAGTCTGGGGTTCAACCCCCACTTTTTCTGTGGCTGGTAATTCAGAGAAACAAGGTGTCTCTGCTGCAAAAACCACCGCATCAAAACTTTTTACCATTTTAGGACCTTTATCCAGAGAGGAGCCATCATCTGCCGAAACCAAACTCTTTACTCCCACATTTTCCAGTGACTCAACGGCATGTAAACGGCACGAAGACAGCGAGAAGGGTGATTCGGGTATGGCTCGGCTTTGTTTTCCATCGGGCTCAGCCAAGACCTCCCCCTGAGCTGCTTTCGCAGCAGGACCAGCATCGCTCTCGCTGGCCGGACAAACGGTGTCGGTGCTGGAGTCGCTGTCGCACGTGGGCTCCTCTGCGATGGGCTGAAGTGCTGCCCGGGGAAGCACGCTTTCCATATCCTCCTGATCTTCCGGATACGCCGCAACGGGGGTTACTGCCACCGGCCTTAAAGCTTCCTTACCCTCAGAGGCATCGCTCGGGGCTCCCATTTCCGAAGCATCCTTTAATTCGGGGGTGGTGGTGCACAGGGAGATTCGCTGGTGGGTTTGACTGGGATCATGTCCTCGGTTCAGCCCTGCATCTGGACAAGGGTTGCTCTCTGCACCCAGGGACTCACCTGCCAATGCAGGCCCGTGCATGGTGCCTTCTCCTTCACCCACTGCCCCGGTCTCACACGCTCCTTCAGCAGGGACCATCCCTTTCAGCCCAGCATCCATATCGCTGCTGCCTGCCGCAGGCCCCCCCTGAGTGCAGGCAGAGGGTTTCACAACAGAAGCAAGAAGTTCCTCCGACAAAACCTGCTCCGTGCCACTCGCACAAGCCTCCTGGTCGTGCTCCGCTTTGCCTCCTTCAGCCTGCTGGGAGAGGCTCTGCTCCAGAGAGCCTTCACCCCCTGCATGGTCCCCAGGCCGGCCGGCTCCCGCAGCTACCCTTCCATGCTGCTGGGTGAGCTCTGCTGAGCCTGCCGCCGCCGCCACCGCTTCCTGGTTTTGTTTAGATTCTTCGTTATGAATTACAGAGGGTGTGCCCATTAAATTATCCTCCACACAGTCTGCGCCCTTGGCACACGGAGCTAATCCAGGGTCATTACCTTGCAGAGCTGCCTCCTGCCCGGGAGGTGCCACTGCAGCGTCTCCCTCCTGACGCGCAGCCGGTCCCTCTCCTCCGGGCAGGGGAGCGAGTGATTTCATCTCCTCCTTCGGCCCCTCCTGCTCCGAAGCACTTTCTGCTATCTCTGCTTTGGGTTGTGCAGGCTCTTTTTCTGCCAGGCACGTGCTCACATCCTCCAGAGGGAGCGATACGGGCTCGTGTTTGCTCTCTTCAGCAGGGTTCGGTTTTAATCCATCGCCCATTTCATCGTTAACGACAGTTTGATCAGCAGAAGGGCAACAGCTAGCAACTTCCTGAGCTCCATCTGCAGAATCTGTGCTTCCTCCATCTCCGCTGCTGCTGGTATCAGTTCCTGCTGGCTCCCCTTCGCAGGCTTTGCTGCCCTCCATTGCTTCAGCCGCACGTTCAGTGATCTTACCGCTCTCCTGGCAACCCGCAGGTTCTGCACTGCTTTGATTAGATCCACCACCATCATCGTTTTCAGGTTTACCACCAGGGCCATCAGTTTCCATGCTGTCTTCCAGTGAGGGCAAGCTGGAGTTCCCATCCACACAACCCGCTTCCACCTGCCCTTCTTGCTCCCCGCTGCCATGGACTTTCAGACCAGGACCAGGTTTAGATGCACACGTGGGAACTTTCACTCCATTCACTGCTGGCAAAGCTGCCCCAGCGACCGCAGTGACATCCTGCCCCGCTGCAACATGAGCATCGCCTTGGCTTTCCGAGAAGCCACTCTTTACCTGATCGGTGCCTGAGTCCACTCCAGTCTTTTTGTCATCGCCGGTCTTGCAAAGGTCAAGAGAGACATGGCCAGTGCCACTGCCCGGATCTGTACCGTCGTGCGCCGGTACCACTCCTACATTTGCATCCTCCCCATCTGCACACTCAGTGCCATTAAAGCCACTGAGCAAGGGCTGAGCAGCACTGGCTGACTCTTCCTCAGCTGGCGATGGCTCTTTTAGGTTTGCAGTCCTCCTCTTGCTGGCATCAGCCATCCCATCCTCTACCTGCTGCTGGCCCGCAGCCCTCTCAGCCGCCCCCGTACAGTTCCTGCATTCGGTCTGGCCCATAGCCACATCCACGCCCTCCGAGGAAGCTGGGGCTTCGCCTGCAGCTCCAACCGCAGTAACAGCACTGTCAGCTGCACGCTCCTCGGCAGCTTGCGCTTCCTGACGGGGGCTATCTCTACCGCACAAGCCGGCTTGATCCAAACCAACTCCAACAGATGTCATTCCAGCTTCCTCATTTGTATTTCCACAGGATGGAAGATTTACGGCACCGTTTACACTTGCACACAGGCTCACTGTGCAGCCCTTCTCATCTGATACAGTCCCAGAGCCTTCAGCAGAGGTTGGCCCCTCCTCTTCCTTTTTACACAACGTCACTGTGTTTTTACTGTCACAGATGCACTCGGGGCTCTTTGCATCCCCCAGGCTCAGCAAGTCATTTGGTGCATCGTTAAAAGTTCCCAAACTCCTGCTGTTGCATTTGTCCTCCTGGTGGGTTTGGTCTGAGAGCTGCCCGATGTCCTGCTGAACGAGGTCAGATGGACCTTCCTGCCTTCCTTCTCTTGCCGTTTCTTCTAGGCTCTGAGAGGTAGCGGCCAGGTGACCATCTGGCTCTGCTCCTTTAGCACAGCTGTCTCCAGAATCCCCCAGTACAGGCTCTGTCTGCTGCCTCAAACTCTGTAATAAGACATACATACAAAAAGAAAAAGATTATTTTACATTTACACTGTATCCACCATCTACAAGATCTATATCTATATAATCCTATTTGATGTGACGACTCCTCCCCTCTGTACCTCTTCTACCTGATGTCCTCCAGGACAGAGTTACAAACACACTCTAGTGGGTATTTTAAGTGTTGGTTTTGTTACACAGTAATACCAAAATTATTAGAATGACAGAAACGTTGGTTGGAACAAGCATCTAGAGGTCATCTAGTCCAACCTCCTGCCTGAAGCTGGTCTATCGCCAATGCAACATCAGGTCAACCACGACTTCATCTTGCCAAGTCCTTAAAAATTCCAATGATGGAGTACCCACCACCTCTCTGGGCAATCTGTTCCCATGCCATATCACCCTCTCATGAAGAAGTTTTTCCTAATGGCCAGCCTGAACACCCTGAAGCTGAAATTTGTCCCTCTACCCCTTCGTTATACCATCTGCTATCAGCGAGAAGAACTGCAATCTTTGTAATTGCTCTTCAAGCAGCTGTATTCATATTTCTTGAGTGCACTTAAATTCAAGATCAGTAAACAGCAGAATTCAGTCTACCAAAAAATGCAAATATATACCAGCCGGGTCCCAAAGGGCTTGAGCAAATGCTACCTAAAAGCACCTTCAGATCCCTGCCCGAAGGCACTCCCCAGTTCTCAACAGCGTTGCTTCATTGTCTCTGTATTGATGGAAAAGCTACTTCAGAGCTGGGAATCGGCTGACGATGTCCAAACATGGCCACTTGTCTCCTGCTCCTAGGACTGAACTAATCATCTAATCCATTCCTGAGAATTGCATGTGTAATTAAATATCTGAAACTTACTTCCTAAGTGGAAATAAAAATTTGAAAATGATGACATACTATTAAAATTAATATGTGCATTATCGTGGAACAGTAGCAATGTACTCAATTCCTCCCTAGTCTGCATTTTCCTTCCAGAGCATCTGCTTTGTCAAGGATCCCCGAAGCTTTTCTAGTTTGATACAATCGAACCGTTACTTAAAGAGAACCCTTCTCTTTGCTGCATATCAATGTTGGCATCTTAGAAAAACCGACTTGTTAAATTAACAAGTACCTCAGTCCTACAATGCACCCCCCGCAGAGCTCCCTTGGTTTTCTGCGGCAGGCTCGGGGTTTTGCACCGAAAGCTTTCGGAGGTCACACTGTTTTACCAGTAAGTGCCTGTGACTCCCCACAAATACAAAACTCTGACAAGCTACTTCAAAACTGTTATTTTTGTGTTTATTTGTAAAAATACTCCAAAAAATTCATGCATTCTAAAAGCCTAACTTGAACAGGTCCCTGCAAAATTTGTTTACGACTCTTTCTCAGAGACAGAATTTCATACCAAAAATGTCAGCTTAAGCACCCCTTTTCTCCCTGAATATTAAAATGGCCAATATGTTAATTGATGCATCACAGGGAACTTCTGGGTATTGCATATACATATAGCAGCTAAAATCATCACTGCTACATTGAGGATATTGCATTTACTCTTCTTTCCACGCTCTGAGGTTTGCAACTGATGGGCACCGCCACTGGATCCCAGTGCATTAAACGTACTTATGGTGTTTGCCAGGAATCATAGAATCATACGGGGTTGGGAGGGACCTCTGGAGATCATCTAGTCCAACCCCCCCCCGCCGGAGCAGGTCTACCTAGAGCACGTTGCACAGGAACTTGTCCAAGGGGTTTTCAATGTCTCCAGAGAAAGAGATTCCACCACCTCTCTGGGCAGCCTGTTCCAGTGCTCTACCACTCTCACAGGAAAGGAGTTCCTCCTCATGTTTAGGTGGAACTTCCTATAGTCAAGTTTGTGCCCATTTCCTCTCGTCCTGTCACTGGGTACCACTGAAAAAAGACCAGCCCCATCCTCCTGACATCCTCCCTTTAAGTATGTGTAAGCATTGATCAGATCCCCCCTAAGCCTTCTCTTCTCAAGACTAAAAAGACCCAAGTCCCTCAGCCTTTCCTCA
>JAOXNO010000070.1:35256536-35267350 GCA_028565335.1 Limnodromus scolopaceus
CCGCTCCAGCACCTCAATGTCTTTCTTGTGGTAGGGGGCCCAAAACTGGACACAGTACTCGAGGTGGGGCCTCACCACTGCTGAGTACAAGGGGACGATCACCTCTCAGGTCCTACTCACCACACTGGTCTTGATACAGGCCAGTATCCAGCTCTGGTCCCTACTGCTTCTGCTGCAGTCTGCTGTCCCACGGATGTAAACCCAGAATGGAAATTGATGGCTTCAGGAAAGGACAGACTTAACAGTCAGCCCTTCATCCATGGAAAGGTGGCTCAAAGAAGGATGCTGACCCCACACAGGGGGGAGAGGAGATGCAAACAAGCCTCCAAAATACTCTCAGGCCATGCCCTGCTCCATACGGGGGCTGATTAGATTGCTTAAGACAAGACGATACGGTAGTGTTTTTTAAACCTCCCAGCATCGCCCGAGTAGACTCATCCCTGGTGCGGGAGGAGCCGTATCGTACTCGTGTGCTGAATCTCTCCCCATCTCGTGGGGGAGCAGATCGGATGGCCCCAGGCCAGCAGATCGGATGGTCCCGGGCCAGCGAGCGGCGGAAGGAGGGAAAGGAAAGCCTGCACCGACACAGCGCGGCTTCCTGCAGATACGGGCGAGGTATTTTTAAGAACGGAGAAGATAAGTGCGAAAGGGAGAACAAAAAACCCCAGTAAATGCTCTTGCCCGCCTTCAAAAGTCGGAGAAATGGTGCTGGGTGACAAGGGTTTGAAATTCAGCAGTGCCAGTGCTCCCAGCAGGCGTGTTGTTTTCCCGTACAGAGATAACGGGTTTTGAATGGAGAGGAGAGGAAGAGGAGGAGGAAGAGATCAGAAGAGGAACAAAAAAGCCTCAGTGGGTTAAGCAGAACGTCGTGTAAGGAAGATTTATCCCACAGTTTTCCAAATGGGCAAGGAAGGCGGTGTGGGAACTCAAGGTGTTATTTCCTGGGGATATCCCCTCCAGATTTCTGAGCTGGACTTTGCCTGAAACAAAACAAACTCAGTAGCTTTGCCAGCTCTTATGATCTTACTGTAAGCGTGACAACAGCTGTGGGGTTATTCTGAAAGCATCAGCCCCTAGATTCATGTAATAAAGAAGAAAAAATAAAAACACCACCAAACTACTTTTTTTTTCTTCTTAAATTAAACAAAGCCCTTAGTATTATGGTTACAGTGAAAAGCTAGGAAATGCTAGAATTTAGATGCTCTTATCTGTAAGGCAAATAAAAATTAAACTAAGTTGAATTTTAATCTTACATCCTTCAAATTCTAAATTATTACCATTGTTATAATATCACACTGCAAATACTAGATCAGAGAGACTGTCATCTGGGACAAACAAGGAACAGTGCCTACTGGGACAGGATGCTGGACTTGGTGGCGACTGTACAACATGCCTGGAGCACAGGCAATTTAAAACAACAACCCCTCCTGTGAAAAGCCAGCACCAGACTTAACGCAGTCACCAGCAGCTAAAACCAAGACTTCTCAGAAATTTGACAAAATAGAACTTCAACGCTATTTGCAGAAGTGTTGGGTAATAGAGGCTTTGTTTATGTAAGGTCAACTTAGCACCTATAATCTGTAACAGACTCAGAAAACACCTGCAACCAGTATGTGCTAGAAAGGGTTAAACCAACTCAACCATTCACACGTTTTTGAAAGATACTTAACAAACACAGCATTTACACTTCAGGTGTTTCCAGGTGTTCCAAAAAAGCCCCAGGAAAGTAGAAAGAAAAACATTTCTTATGTAAGAAAATTGTATCCATCACCCACTAATTTGAATGCTTTTGATGTTGAAGGAAAGAGTTAAAGTCCCTCTGATGCAGAAATGATGACTAATCCATCACAGTGCTTCACACAAACATGAACTGCAGTGGGTTCGGACACCGAACTGAATTGAGGATTGCACAACCTACCCTTCAATATCAGATTAAATATTTAGCAAACGGACTCAAAATATTTAATACTAACTTCTCAGTCTATTGATCAACACATTATACAGTAGGAAATCACACAAGAGAGAAAAACTGGCTTGGTCCCTCAACAGCGGTTTGCAGACGCACATTTCCTAGGAGAGGATGTCCAGTATTTCCTACCACAAAGGGTCTGGGCTCCTGAACCCAAGCATTTCTTAGGCCCCAATGTTAATTATACATTAAAAATAAAATACAGCTACAAACCGTCATCAACTATATAATTCAGAAAGTACATTCCATGTGCATTCCGTAAGAATAACTGTCTGTTATTAAATACACTTTCTCATTTGCTTTATTTTCATAGTTTTATCTAACCCTGCTTGGGATGTGGAGCCGCAGGTCCAACACAGAACCCAACGTCAACTTGGAGTCACATCAGTAAACAAAAGAAATTTAAGGTGAATTTATGAAATGCACTCAGAGCAAAACCAGATGCCATCTGTTGCATTTCAGATACAAAAGCACAGTCATGGAGACTACTTCATCAAGCAATGTTTTCTTTACAGCTAAAAACAGCATCTTAGATCGGAACAAGTGATATGGAAGGAAGACTTTGTCTCTGCAGAACATCTCCGCATGCTGCAAGTGAGTGTGACCACAGACTCTGCAACACAACCCAAAGATGAAGCCATTGCTTTGGCTGCCTCTGACACAGCAGTTTACAAAGTCTTCCCCTACAATAATCTGTTCAAACTTCAGTCCCCACCACGAACATCACTACTTCTAGCAGATCTGCTCCAGAGACTAAATATGAGTATCCTAACTGGGTATCCAGCTGACCCACGCCTGAAGCCAAAAACCCAGCAGTTCTTGGAAATCACTTATCTGCATTTTCTAAATTTATCCGGAAATGGAGCTGGTCTATCACAATCACTTACCAATCACACAAGCCTTATTACAGGGGCTTATGGCCCCTATAATTTTGGGCATTGCTTCCAGAACAAGATTGCTATGGGGGGGAATCATCTTCTTTTCCTATCTTACCACGTCTTCCCAAGTCTCTTCTTTTTTCTTCTCCTCACAGGCCTGTTTACACGCACGTCTCCCAGGACCTCCAATTTCTGAGCGGGATATCAGAGACAGTAAAAAGCTATTTGTACCATACAGACAAAGGCACTTCCTTCTCTTCTGTATTCTGAGGTAGATACATACAAAACAAACGAGAGGAGGGAGCCAACAAATGAAAATACAAGCCATCACAGGGATGTGGGAACACACTAGGAAACCAGTAAAAGCTGGAGCACGCAGTGGTGAGTAGGTGAAGAGAGAGAAACACACACTCTTCCTGCTCCATCACGTTCACAGCTGGTCCCTCGATCCCCCTGCTCCCAGCCTGCTCCTCTGCTGTGGCCAGAAGAAACTCATAGCACCTCAGCATCCTTCTAATCACAATGATCAATCTATTAAGCAACGGTGTTTCAAACAATAATCTTAAAGTTCAGCAATACCCAGCCACAAAACCAGACCCTGTTGGATCACTGCTCCTCCCACGCTTTTGTAGCTACACGGCATCCTCTTAACACACGGATCTCTCACCAGGTCCTCTTGCACTGCCCTTCCATAACGTCTTTGGAATCCACCATTAAACGTTAAACTTGTGCCAGTGTTTACAGAGACAAGACAACTGTTCTCCTCTACAAGCCATACCCTAAACCTACTGCCCAGCACCCCGAATAACTATCAAAAAGACCTGTTGCTTGTTTTAGGGTGAAGAATAGAGGAAAAACATCAGCATTACTTCAATAAAGTCTTCGGCTGTTAGTTCTGCTTAGTCAGAAATAGAAATGTGTGTAGCATCACCTGCCCAGTGTGGTGGCAACCTTCCAGCCACCGGCATGTCCCCAGATGCATCCTGCTCATCCTCCCTGTACAAAAATACTGGGAGAACTGGTGCAACCGAGGGGAGACTCAGAGCCTTGTACACAGTTCCCAGCTTGTAATAACGACAAGGGGGCACCTGGGAAAGGGGGGTTGAGCCCACACATTCTCAGGGGTGTAAGCCCCCTGGTTACATACAGCTGCCATGATCTGGCACTGAAGTCGCAGCAGTTGGCAATGTTTTCAGCCCCAGGAAACCAGTGATTTTGGAAAGCATCTGCACCACAGACAGCTCTTCGCCTACGCAAAGAATGAATTTAAGGGAACAACTTAGCATCAAAATTCAATGAAAAATGTCCATCTTTAAATACCTTCCTGATTTGGCAGGGCACTGTAAGAAATGTTTAATTCTAAGACCATGCTTAAACACGCTGCTGAACATGAACTGGACGTTTCCGAAATTCAACACAAGCTTAAAGGACTTGCTAAACTGGGGTGCAAAGAAATGAAGTACCGGGCAAATCCTCTTGCAGCTCTGGCTCCGAAAATCAGAAAAGTGTATTCAATTATAAAAGTGAAGTTACTGAAAAAGCTTCCTTGTTTGAGAGGCACCACAAAGATTACAGCACAGACTTCACCAATTACTTACGTAAAATCAGAACAATAGCAAGTGATAATCATGGATTGCAAAACGTCCATAAAACCCTTCTGCTACTAGTGAGTTATTCCTCATGTGTGTTAATTAAATCAGTTTAATTTTGGAAATGCAGACTTGTACTGAGTTATAGTCTCACACACGGAGCCACCTGGCTGTTACCAGGAGATGGGAAGGAAGAGCAATCCCAGAGCTGTGCAGAAGTGCTTTATAGCAAGCAGAGAAACCAGCAAAGGCAAAACTAATATTAGAGTAAAAAACTCAGAGACTGTTACAGCTCTGAAACGTGTCCTTTGTAGGGACTGGAAAAATGCAGGAGTTTTTCCTACGGGATTTACTTTCCTCTTACTCCCCTTTTTCAGGGGACATAAATCGCTCTCAGCTGTGAAGGAAGCATTTGGCTTCACGGAAAAAAAAACAGTACTTTGGGGTTACTAGACAGAACTCTGTTCCGCAGAAATGAAATCAGAAATAAAAGCTGAGCCTGTATGTTTTACAAAGCGGCATTTCCGACTTGTCTGAAATCCTGCACGCCCGCTATTCCTTGGAGCCATTTTCCCCGCCTGACTTAGGCAGCACCGAAGAACATGGAAGCTGGCAGGCAGATTGTGTTACTGCACCGAGCTGCATCCGAAAACATCAACTACTGCAAACTGCAGCTGTCCTACTGCAGAGGCCAAGTTACTCCCAGGGAGCCTGCTACCCCCTCTTTAACAAACTCTAGCCCTTCTCCAACGAGTGGAGCAGCCCTGCGCTGCCAGCGTTGCCCAGTTTCAGCAACCAGGCTTCAACCAAGGACCCTTCCCTTTGGAATTTGCTCCTACCAGACTCAGAAATCGTTGAGGGGGCTATGCAACCTGCCTAGTTTCCAAAGCTGCTTTTTTTTTTTTTTTTTTCCCCATGCAAGGAAAGCTAATTTATTTAAATTGCATTTACGTTTGAATCTTTTAAAAAACACACCAAACTGTTAACCAAGCCGCTAGCAAACAAGCATGTTCCTAGAGAAATTTTTTTTTAATTTTTTTTTTCTCCTAAAAAACTCCTGCCCTTATGCACTGCCCTATTCTATTTGCATTGCAGGACAATGTTTTACTGTGCGGTTTTAATCTCGAAGGTCAAACAAGCACCCTTAGGAACGATACACAGCCAAAGAATAAACACTGCTGTCGGCATCCTGCTCCCCATCCTACGTGTGCTCTATGGCAGCTCCGCAGTTTGGTCCCAAAAGCAGCAGCACATGCACCTTTCCTGCCAGAGGATGCAAGAGCCAGCACACAAGCTCGGAACTATAGAAAGGAATACTTCAAAGGCTGCAAAATTTAAATTGGAAGCATCTTTTTTTTCCCTTTTTACATGAAGAACTGCAGCGGCTGAAAAGGGAAAGCTCATCCGATAAACAGAAATTCAAAATGTCACCAGCATCAGTAGTTTTTGAGAAAAAATATTTACACCGCAGCTGAATGAAGCTGCTTTGCAGCCGAACCCTGGCAAAACTGCAACAACGGAGAAGGTTTTGTGCCTGCTTTTTAATGACTGTATCCTAATTACAGTAAAATTTCACCCTTTCCCAATGCTGGCTGGGAGAATCATTGTAAAATGCGGGGTCCTGCAAATTAGCAAGCAAGTCAACAATGAAATCCCCCCAAGGATAATGCATCACAAAACACACTGCATTCATTTATTTGGCGCAGCGCAGTTTAATTACTTGTAAAAATAATGACTCCTTTGTAGGGGCTCTCGCTACCATGCGTTGCTGCCCTGTATTTTGCTGAGTGGTAGGAGTTGCACGCCAAGTTTGTGTGCATGGATTATTCAGCGTGCGCACAAGCAGAGTGCAGAAAAGAGGTTGCACAGTATCCATTGTGTTTTGACAGCACATAAACGATACATACTTTCTTCGTGGAATTTGGCTCCTTTTCTATATTTTGAAACTCAATATTTCTCCTCTCAATAGGGATTTTTAAGCCTCGATCCCATCTCATCGCACGAAAGCGCTAAGCACAACAAAAATCTCTGCTGGGAAATCAGGATGTGTTCGTTTTGCAGCCACCCCCCTCCCATGGGGAAGGGCCGTGGTGGTCCCCGTGTCACGCCGTGCTCCCACCGCTCCGGCCAGCCCCGAGCTCGTACCGTGGTGCTTCACTACCGTCCCACCCATTGAGAAAGGAATCCGTGACTTCCAGCATCCCCAGATTTCTGTTTGCAGGGCTTCATGGAGATAGCAGGGGGGTTCAGAGTCACGGAATATGGGGCATGGCTCTCAGATGTTTATACGTTATATTTCCACCCTGCAGTCCAAGAGGAAAACTAACCATAATGAGCAGTTTAAGGATATACTGAAAGGAACAGGATCAGGGATCTTGATGGTAATGTTACAGAAGCTGCAGAAGAAGTTACAGGAGAAGTCTTGTGCTTAATAAGGAACACTACTTTTCAACGATGTAAGAACTGTAAAGGTCACCAGAGAAACTCCTTGGATTACACCAGCAGCATCCATGAAAGCGAATGGCACGGGGCAATGCCAGGTAATCCAAGTGCTGCTCTTTCTTTCCACTCAGCGAGAACTGACATTCCAGTATTGGAACTGGTTGTGAAATACTCCACCAAATACATGAATAGCTGTTGTAATAGTTTTGTTTACTTCCCATTTCTTTTTAAGTTACAAGCTGTACCCATATTCAAATTGCAGTATTTGCTGTGAGCTCTAAAATCAAGTTTTGGCCAACTTAAGCTTTCTATAATCAAGTTTTGGCCAACTTAAGCTTCCTGACAGTCTGTAAAGTCTGTTAACATGGTTAGTTTCACCTTGGAGAATTTTGCTAGATTATAGGATGAATTTGCGCATTCCAATTTCAGAAGACAGCCTGCAAGAGAGTTGTGTGTTTTCACAGTATGACTGTTGAACTTGATGGAGAAAAACCACTGTCATCATCTCCGTATTAATCCCAGCCAAGTGTGGCAGAAGAAAAAGTTCAAGTATAGCTCCTGTCCCACCCTACACCTTCTCCTCAAATGCAATCACTCCAGTAACACAGATCTTATTTTTTGCCCTCTAACACTCCATCCAACAACTAGAGAAAGCAGAATAATTTACAATTCGTAACAGAGAAACGTTGCGTGATACTGTAGACAACACAGCAGACTCCTAAACACGACACTGGGCCACTCAACATAAACCCCAAGTATCTGAGAACTCCACTCAGAAAAACAAAGTTAATAACAAGCTTAAGAGAACCAGGCATCAGAATAACACATGGAGACCAAATCTCTTCTCCTTTACAAATAGACCCTTCGGGACTTATTTAAGCTTTTTGTCTTTATTAGCCTCAGCTTTTAAAGCTAGATCTCCAAACATTTGCTGTTCAAAAAGAACTTGTCATCTTCTGAAGGATTCCTTGTAAAAAACTGCAGTAAATGCTCATGCCACTGGTTACTTCCTATGAGTTTGTACCATCTGGCTGCTTCTCAAGACCACTCGAGAGACAACTGTTTCTGCTGTTAAATACTGACATTAATTCTTACTGAAATTTTTTACCTATACTGGTAAGATACCTATTCTCTACAAGACGTTGTCTTCTTTCAATACATTTACCATTATTTCGTTTAACCAAAAAACTCCAGATCTATAAAGTAAGAACACAGCAGTCAACCACCACCACAAAGCCCACTTGCTCCCCTCTTTCGGGCAGCTCTGCTTCTTTGAAGAAAAGCTTTTTCACTTGTGTTTGCACAAGGTCTGTCTTAATTAGTCAATATTACAATGACTCACTTTGGGCTTTAAGAGACAGCTGGAAGAAGAACACTGTGCAACAGGAAAGGAGAACACAACAATATTATTGCATTTTCCCTAAGGACCTGCCTCCATTGTTGCTAGCAAGAAAGGTAAAAGTGAAATTATATAAAATTTGCCTTTAAGGATAGAGTATAGCTTTTAGATGCTACTTAGTGATAATGAGTCTAAAGGAGTGCATGACACAGAATGGAAAACTAGCAGAGGAACCATCAAATCATCCTTACTCTGTCAAAAGCTGGTGCAGCTTCTGGTAGCCCCTCTCCAAGGCCAAGCTCACGGGTGTTGCCCCTTCGTTGTTGTGGATGCTGAGAGCTCCTCTTCCACCTGGCTGCTGGAGCAGAAACCATGTCAGCCGCAGCAGACCCAGCCTCACTGCAAAGTGCATCAGTGTTTCCCGAGGGATGTTCTCTGGGAAGAAAGGAAAACAAACAAACAAAAAAAAATAGAAATGGGAATTTGTAGGCTGTGGGTTAGGTGAAATCCATATCCCCACCTCCCAGCCACACCACACACAAGGGCTGGCATGGAGCTGACAGCCCAAAAGCCAAGGAACCTGCAGCACCTGGATAAACACTCTGGCTGCCAATAGCCAGGAGAGACCAGTACTTTAAAGAAGGGACATGCTACGGTGGGACTGGAAGTGCTCAGGACCTCTCAGGGTGAGACTGACCACAGAAGTCAATGTGAAAAAACCCATCATTTCATAAACAGCCACAGCAACCACCAAGTTGCAGCGCTTCCAAACAGAACCTGGCATGCTCAGGTGGGTTTTTCTAGATGTCCAAGCCTTCTCCTCACACAGCCAGAACCAGGTTTTAGGAATGGATAAGTTTTGTTATTTAATGGGATGTTGATTTGTCCCAAGGCATGAAAAAAGATCAATTGCATTTGAAACACAAAACTAAAGCAGTTATAAAAGAGAACAATTTAACCTCTTATGCAGACAAAAAAAAGAAAAAAAAAAAAAGTGAGGATTTTGCTTTCCTGCTTGATTATGCCTCAGACCAGCTTTTCTCAGGGTTATACAGTAGCTCTATCATTCTGAGTAGCAGCATTTATAAACTAGCAAGCTCCACTGCTGCTTTTTATGTTTAATAACCATGACCTTCTAATTTGGTAAAAGTCACTCTTGAGCCTAAGCTTTCATCTCAGAAAAATGTCCCCCTACTCTAAAAGCTGCAGCCCTAGAATGATGCTCTGAAAAGCTTCAACCAGAAATGAGCTCCAGATGCACTGCTGAAATACAGTATTTGCAGATCAAAGCCTCTTACTTCTCTATGAAGGGCAAAAGCATTTGGGTTAAAAAAAGTACGAGAAATAAAAATTTGTTCTTTTAATTAACAAAGGATTTCAGCACTGACTGGCAGCAGCAACACAACAAAAAAGCACCAATTGGGGCTCAGTAAACCATGCCAATGAGCACACTTGGTATATTACCTTTAATATCATAGCAATGATTTAATGGGTTATTAATTTGGTTGCCAGCCAAACTTATACAGCAGGTTTGAAAATGCAAGTGTACAATGGGTTTAGGATTTAATTAAGTATTTTTTCTTCAAGAAGTATGCCCCAAGAGAAATCACTTCTTCAAAGTGCTGTTGTTTTTCTTGCTTACTTGCTTTCTTAAGGGACATCATTAAGACCTCCAGTGAAAAACAAAGCAAAAATGGGGAGTTCTCCCCTGCCCGAAACACAATTTCTCCCGACGTTTTGGATCAATTCCTGAAGAACTAATCGGTATTCAAGAACCAAATGCTTTCTGGCACCGTCTCTCTTCCGAATGACTCCAAATTAGGTCTCTGGGCTACAAACCAATCCTTCCCCCCTAACCTCCTCTTGATTACCGTAAAGCAAAACCATGCTGTCCTGAATACATGAGCATGTCTGAATGGAGGTTCCAGCTGATCAGAGAAAAAGGGAATAGCTGAGCTCGCTCAGTGACAAATTCTCTGCCTGTGGGAGAGTAATGACAAGGATTTCGGTATTAAGTGCTATGGAGTGTAATGCTTTAGAAATGAGCAACGCAACAAGGTAGTTAATCCATGGTTGTCACAGTCTTTGACTTAAAGAATAATGAAAAATAACACACCATATAGGCAGACATAAAGGAAAGGCTACTGATGAGGTTGCAAAAAGGAGAAAGCGTTGATACATGTGGGACTCACCCAGAGTGAAAGCAGATGCCGAAGGTTTCACTCAATGAACTTGCAACTTGCACAATACTCCTCCATTACCTGTACTAACTCTCTGGTGGAGCCAGACAGCATAACTCAAACAGTGCAAGGCTCTTCCTACTGAGCCGTAGGAAGCACAAAAGCACTTCTGTTACCGCAAGAGACTGCCGTCCAAATAAAGAATGTGTTGCACTGGTCTCACCACATCGGTTCTCGCATGGGATCTCCTCTTCTAACTGCTTTGTTAAAAGGAAAAATCACCTTCCTTAACTAAAAAGGATAGCCGTGCACCAAAACTAAGCAGTGCGAGTTTTGCAAGATCACAGAATCACAGAATCACCCAGGTTGGAAGGGACCTTTTAAGATCATCTAGTCCAACCAATGAGAAAAAAAAAA
>JAOXNO010000070.1:35267450-35288994 GCA_028565335.1 Limnodromus scolopaceus
CTCAACCTCTCCTCATAAGACTTGTGCTCCAGACCCCTCACCAGCTTCGTTGCCCTTCTCTGGACCTGCTCCAGCACTTCAATGTCTTTCTTGTGGTAGGGGGCCCAAAACTGGACACAGTACTCAAGGTAGGGGTCTCACCAGTGCCGAGTACAGGGGGATGATCACCTCTCGGGTCCTACTCACCACACTGTTCTTGATACAGGCCAGGATGCTGTTGGTCTTTTTGGCCACCTGGGCCACCACTCGTACTCTCCCTGATCCAACTGGGTACCCCTCTCTATCTCATATTTCCATCGATGAAATGTCCCCTCCCAATTCTCCCAAATGCTGAGCTGATGTAATCTGTTCACATGTCTGTAACTTCTGAAAATCCCACCTTTTTTTCATTTTTTAAAAACAATTTTCTTTATCATTGAACTAGTGGACTCAGTAGTAGCCCCAGCGTTTGGGTGGAGGTATCTACAAACACAACTGTACTGAATGTGGCCCTGCCCCAATGCCTTTGAGCAACGAGGACGTGCACGGAAGATCTGTACAAGAAGACATGGCGTGTTGCCATCCAGAGCATATTAAACATACAAACACACTATCCAGGCCTATTTGGAAAGATCTGCCTAAAATATATACTGGCACGAGGCCATCCTAACAGATGGGCACAGATGATGGCAGCAAAGAGACAAAGTACTGTACGTACAACAACTGCAGGGGCCCCGGGCGACGGCTTCAGAAGGTTTTGAAGTGTGCAAACTTGCACGGCTACAGTTAAAAGGCGTGTGCCATCTGTGGGCTGGATTAACCACTACGATCTAATGAAAAATACATCTGTTGGTGTATGGTGTTGCTCAGAACGAGGGCTGGTCTGCATCAAGTACAGGAGTGTCGCTGCAGAGAGGGAAGGAAGACAGACAGATCCCTCCAACCTTCCTACCTTTGGAGGGATGAAGCTTGTAGCACAAAATGTTGGAAATTCAGTCAATGATTTCAACATCTTGTCATGGTGCAAAATGCCCACCCCAGGCTCGGAAGACTAACAAAAGCTTTAACATGCAACAGCCAGAGCTCCTTCTCCTACAGCATATGAAGCATGAGCTCCTTGTCTTAAAATGGCTGTGCTCTGAACAGCAACAAAAAGCTTCTTGTAATTAGGAAACTGTGGAAATACAAGACACACGATACTGGAAAGGCCAAGGTTGTTTTGTTCCTTTCTCGTTTCCTAGTAATAGGCAAGAGTTGAAACATATGATTATTGTCCCATAATGGCAGGGCACTCTACTCCAGCTGGCAAGACATAAGACTTTAGATATATTATTTTTATGTATTTTTTTTCAGCTGTAACACACGAACAGACAATTTATCTGGGTAACTAAGGACAAAATTTCCATAGAAGACTGTCAAATGTACTTTGCTAACGGTAAAGGATTAAGGTTTAAGGTACTATTAACACAAAACAAATAAGCACTGAAGAAAAAAAAAAGTTTGGGTATGACACATCCAAGAACACCCAAACTGTTCTCTAAGTAAAAACTTTCATTTTAATCCTGATTAAATAACAGGAAAAAAATAGTGTTCCTTTTTAAAAATCGCTCTTTATATAGAGTAACCCACACCTAACTGCTCAGTTTATCCTCCATGCCCTGAGACATCTTATCAAGGAGCAGCCAGCCATGGACTGGTCAGGGTCTCTTTCTAGTCTTCCTGTGATGGTGATCTTCACTTGGTTCTCACCCAAAATCCTATATGCTCAGTAATTTTCAAAGCTACCATCAAATCTGGCCTCAAAATCTTGTTTTCTACTGGAAATGTTCTCACTGCTCAGATCAATCCTTGAGAAACACAGGGAGGAACAACCAGCAACGAGCTATCACTTAATGCTGAGGTCCTAGAGGAAGGCTCCAGCAGACAACAGCACCGAAGAAAGGTCAAGGCAAAGAAACTGTGTTTGGAGTTACGAGTTCAGTTAATAAAAAGATGTGTGGGTAATTATTTTTTTTTAATCTTATAAACAAGAAGTTTTTCAAAGCACACCAGAGGATCTTCATGTCCCCATTCCCACTAATATCAAAGGGAACAGAAACTTTCTCATGCCAGTGATTCCTCAGCCACAGACTGGGGAGTACATCCGCGCACTGAGCAGCACATCTCTCACACTGCCTGAACAAGAATTATTTTCTGCTGCCAATTTTCCACCGCAGAAGGCATTAAACTTAGGTATGGGAAAGATTTTTTATATCTTATCGAGGACTATAGCTGAACAGACAACCTTGCGCTCTTGGCACAGAAATGGCAATTTATACCACACAGTCCTTTATCAGACGGCCGGGAGGAAGGTGAGCAGCAGATGGGGAAAGGATATGAAACCCAACAAAAAGAATACCTGTCACTATTACCTTGAAAGGGTTCTATGAGAAACTCTAAAAAGAGCACAGCAGATGAACAGATTAAAGCTTTAAGTCTGCAAAACATCATCAACTGCTTATCTTTAACATCCTCCCATGGAAAAAAAAAGTTAGCTCCTGAGAATGAAATTTCCTTGTAACTATTTCTGAAAGCTTTTTTGGCTTTTTTATTAAAAAAAAAGTTGCCTTTTTTTGTTATATTCTCTCTTCAGACGTTCTCCCTTTCTGTAAAAACAACAAATTAACCATCCCTCATCACGCTGACACTCACGGCACGCTACACTCCTACTGATTCTGTACGTAAAGATATTAAACCCGTAACCCAAATCCACCCAGACTATTTCAAACCAGGGCGAAGCATTTCCCTCTTTACCCACTTCCCACCTGGCGGGTTTCATTTCCCAAGCAGTATTTACTGCACCCCGATGTTTATTCCGCAGCATTTCTGGGAAGCTGTACGTATTTCAAGACGTCAGTAACTGCGTCCCTTATACTTAAGGAGCTGTTAAGTGTTTTATCTAATGAGAAGGTCTCCTGGTTATATGCCCGTAATCGTGGCTGACTATCTCGCAGCTCAAAGGGATTGCTTCTCCTTATGCTCCCAGGGGAATGGCTCCATTCCATGGTTGATCACCACAACCCTCTGCCAGCGTTAACCGGCTCCTGCAAGCACCAGCTCGGAAAGCTCACACCACTGAAAGTGTAACCACACGTCTGGGTCTCACGCTTACTTTTAATGAGCAAAAAGAAATGCTTCCTCAAACGTTTTGTCCGAATATTACTTAAAAGAGATTTTTAAGGTGATCTGTTCTCTCCTGATAGTTAAACTCAAGGATTAAGCTCTCTAATCTGTTCATACCTGTGCCTTGAATCCTCCCCCGTTTTGGTTCTGCAACATAAACAAGCCATAATCATTACTCATGCCTCCAGATATTCTGTTCTGGTTTTCTAGTTAGCTTATTTTCTATTCAATCATTTAAAATAGAAAAATCACAGTCCTGTATTTACATTGCATGCCTCCTCAGAATACATATTAAATTTTGATTTCTAGATATCAAGTATAACAATCTGTTCCATTTAAACAGCGGCATTTAAATGCCACAGAGAACAGTAAATAACCCTATTTTGACAGCAGTAACAACTATGTTCTTTAGAAAGTTACGGTGCAGTTGTAATAATTAAGATGGACATGATTATACGGCAACCTGAAAGTAATGCTGTGTTTGGAACACCATGGTAACAACAGTAATGCTTAATTATGGATATTCTGAAATTGTGGCTGCCGTTTGACTTCATAGAGATGGAGAGATAATTAAGAGCAAGGCCCGGGAATTGCCCGCTGCAGAGGGACAGTGGGTGGTTGGGGGAAGAGCAAGGTCCTGCCCCAGGAGAGAAGCGATGGGGACAGTAGCCGTGTGGGCAGGAGGCCAGGACACACTTGCCCAGGGGGGTTCAGACCCACTCCTTACCTGCAATGCAAATCCTCGCCCTGCCCTGCCCCTGCGGCACAAGGACAGGCTGCTGCGCCAGCTGAGCGGGACCGTGGCACCAGGGCGCCCCGTGGTTCCCCACACACCTTATTAAAGTCAAATCAGGATCAAATCAGAAGGTCGAAGAATTAGAACTAACAAATTTGGGCGAGAGCACAACCTTTCCACAGAAAAGCCGGCTGGAAAATGAGATCACTGATAAATGGTTTAAGAGAGAGGATTCTGTTTTCCGAACTGGCTTTTCCCGTCAAGAATTCGTGACGTCCAGCCGCTGCTCCCCATCACCCGAGCGTTACCCTCAGTGCTAAGACCAGGCTGGGTACCACGCTCCACACCGCTGGCTGCTGAACAAAAAGCTTGCCATCAAAGCCCCAGTCCTACAAAAAAAAAAATTATAGCCTGGGGTTCAATTTGGCACAAAGGGTTCATTGAAACTTTCCTGAGGTCCAAACAAATCCACTTTTTTTTTTTTCCAAATGAATTTTGGGTGAAGAACTAAGGACTTGTGATCACAAACATATTTAGTCTTTTACACTGTACCAGAATCAGTAAATATTTGGGTTTGAGCAATGTTAACCAACTACCTACAATAATATTACTGTAAGGATTAGATTAACCAGGGCTGCTCAGTGCATTTAATTTGGGGACAGTTTCTTTTTAAGCAATGAAGCCTTTTGCTGTTCCAGAACAATATATAAACATTAAAAAAAAAAAGCAAATAAGAATACTGCAAATGAACCTAGTGGGGTTTTGAAAATGCCCTGATGAAAATACAGAAAGAAATGTTCATTTTATTTTCATGAAAATGATGTCTAAAGCGATAACAGAGGAATAAATGTAAAGACAACCGGGTGTGCAAGAGATTAAGATTACCAGGATTACTGAAGCTGAACAAACTTCTCTTGTTGAACGGCAACAGCTAACTTAAGTAGGTTACATAGAAATAAATAAAAAAAAAAAGGGCACTGGAACGTTTGCAAATGTCCTCCAGCAGTTTTAAATAGTTATGGAGGTATTTCTAACCTGCAGCTGAAAGGACATGCTCTTAACAATTTGGCTGTATGACTGTACCATACCTTTAATCTTGAGCAATGGCAAACTCTTAAAGAATGAAGACCTTGGTTTGGTAAGCAAAACATCAGCAAGTAGACCATTCCTCACATAGCTTTGTCCGCAGTAATCCTGCGCTTTTCCATACTAAAAAGTCAAACCTACTAATGTGTTGGAAAAGGGGAGAGGGATGCTGGTGTCCCTGCCCAGGGCAGGGGGGGTTGGAACTAGATGATGTTTAAGGTGCCTTCCAACTCTAACCATTCTCTAAATCTATGAATAATGGAAATTATTAATGGAAATTAATGGTTAATGGAAAACCACCGAAGACCGTTTTAATGATGTTACCACCCCTCTGCTGGCAGCCGGGAGCACGTGGGCGGTTAGGTGCCTCCTCCTCCTCGCTGTGTGGACCTTAACCCTGCACTTTGCACTGCACAAACCCACTGACACCAGCGATGAGTTAAACAGCCTCGGCAGACGGAGCCGGGCGTTACTTTTAGCGGCTTCTCTGCCCTCTGGGCTGTGTGACGGCAACGAACTCCCTGCCCTCTGCCCAAGGACTGGTCAGGGTTGGCTGCAGGAAAAAAGCAAGGAGAAGCCTCCACACAGAGCCATTCTCTCCCCAAAAATCAGCACGGAGTTGTGCTTGACGGTGCAGCTTCCGCCTGCAGAAAGGCCGTTACTTCCTAACTGGTTTCGTAAAAGCCAGTCTCCGACTTCAGCCCTTGCAAAAATCAACTCTTAAACATGTTTGACAGCAACAGGCATCTCTGAACAGCAGTTCCCCATCAAGCTGTGGCACTCGGGGAGCTGGCTGAGGCTCCCGGCTCGCTCCTGCCTTCAGAGGTTTTGCTAAACAGCAGGGTTTTGTTTCCAGCCCACAAGAGCCCATAGAGACATGCCAGCTTAGAGGCAGTGCTAAGAATCTTTCAAGGAGGGATCTGACATTTTCTTTTGTTCTCATTTCTATAGTATTTTCTCCTTCGAGAAGGTTATTCGAAGTATCTGGTGCTGACATTTAGCAAAATGTGAAATATGAATCAGAATAGCTGTTCATAGGTAGTGACGCAGCGCAGGACGGGGTGTCCCACTGGAGGGGCACTGGCCAGGACACACGTAGTTGTTCACATGCTCCCACAGCTTCAGTCTTTGCTGTGCTTTTCTCTCTCCCCCACGCAAATTAACCCACAGCCACCAGTAAGAGGAGTGCTACTTTTTACCACTGAGGATTTTCTCATCCAGTGCTCCATCCTAAATCAGAGACGTCTCTTCCATCTCGCTCTGGCAAACATAGAGTTTCGTGACCAAAAAGGGTGCTTACACATGCAAATCCTTCCCATCACAATCACAAAAATTCCCCAAATTTCCTATGTATAATTAACTTACTGCAAAAAATTACCAGATAAACCTGCCTCTAGCAAAAAAGCTGATCAGAAGATGGAAGACCAAGACATCAATAAACTGCCCTTTTTTCAGTTCTTTATGAAAGGACTTACTGCAAGGGAATATATTTTATAGCACCAATATTCTTGAATGAAAGCTGTGTTCAGTGCCATTATATTTATTCACTTACACTTTGTTTATAGAACCCTCACCACAAGATGCCAAAACGCTGAGCACTAGAGAGCTGCCCCTTCCCGCTGTGGGTGCAACAGATGGATGCTCTACAGGTCCATTAGCATTCAGAGCCCCAAAAGATCATGACTCCCAGGCCCACAGGTGCTCAATGAGCAGATCAATGTAAATCCTACGGCCTGATTTCCCCAAGGGCTGATTTCCCAAAGAATAATCAAAGTCAAAAAGAGAAATCAGGTCTCAGCCTTCCTGCAAAATCAGCAACAATACAGAGCTTCAATCAAAGTTTTCATTAACTTAAGCTCACTTTGGCTGTATTTTTATCACTTAAACTACAGATGTCTGCATTATCACAACCTTATTAAATGCAGAAAGAAACATCAGTGTCTTCCATGCAGAGGAAAAAAATACCAACTGTTTATCTTCTTGTAAACATGCAACAGCATCGGAATTTCTATCCAGAAACCATTAAATATGATCAAATCTTTTAATGTCTGCTAACACTGCTTCAGCTGCCTGCCTGTGTATTCAGGTTTACCAAAGCAGTCAGGAAGTCAGTGAAAACTAAAGCAAGAAAAACTCCTGCAGAAAACCTTGTCGTGGTGAGCAGAACTGAGCCTGCTGAGCCACGTCCCTTCCTCTTCGTGTGTTTACACCGTTACATCCCATAAAAGATAACGGGTGCCTCACAGCCACATTCCTTAAGTGAAACTGTTTGCCAACATACCCTGAAAATTTACAGTAAAAAGTTTTACACACTGGAACTAGCCCCCCCAGTGCCTCAATATGCTTCCTTAAGCTTCCCTGTGACCAAAAAAAAAAAAGAAGCAGGACTCCAAGGACACAGATGTGCCACTGCATCCCAAACACTTCAGCACCTCTACTCTGGCAGTCTCCAGAGACTTTGGGCCAGCCTTGGGGGTTATTTATAAGCTCTTGGTAGCCCTCTCTGCTGTGGTAAAGGGCTACCGTTAGTCAGGCTTTCCCACCTTCACATTTTATTTGCAGAATTGTCCAAGGCTTATTTTGGGGAACGCCTGTGTTTGCCCAGCCGATGTCCAACCAGGGATGCGATACAAATCCCCAGGGGCAGATCCCCAACTTCTCCAAGAAAAATTAGAAACATTTCACACGTTACAATCACTTTGCACATGAGCTGTAAACCCAACATCTAACAAAAGTGCCAAGTTTGTGGCACCAGGGTAGTATCCCCGGGAGCATCAGGCTTTCTACCCACAGACAGGTTTCTTTCAGGAAATCTCAGAATTGTGATGCTGATACACAAACCACTACACACACAAAAAACAACCCCTTATGGGTGCGTTTTAAAATACTGACCATTTACAACAGCTTGTGCTATTTCATAAGAGGAGACACAGAGAAAACATCAGTGCTTCGTTCGTTTTAAGGCGGCTGAAGTGCAAAGCACAGGACGGAGATGTAGTAGGGACAACCTGGTGCACCCATCTCCATCTCCAAACACAGAGGCCAACACACAACACACCTTTTGAAAGATATGTGGAGTTTTGGGAACCTTTTCACTTCGGGAACCCTTTCTCCCAGGCTTTTTACTTCCCTCCCAGCCTGTGAGTCTCAACACGTGCCCTAGAAGTCCTCACCGGTCAGGGACTGGTCCGCTCCCAGCACGTTCCATTCTGCCGGCAGTTTTAGGTGTCGAAACGCCAAAGCCACTTTTTCATCCAAAAAGTCCACGTCGGCAGCAGGTGGTCTCGACCGGTCCAAGAACCGGGTGAAATTTAGTGCCTGCTGGTTGCCAGCGCAGGTGGCCAGAAACTGGGCAGCATCATAGGCTTCATCCTGGACAAACTGGAAACTCTCTTCTGCCACAACCAGGACAGGATGACCTTCTCTAGAGGCACAAAGTGCCACCTTCACTGTCTCACAGCAGTCATGGCCTGCAAAATAAAACCAAGAGAAATGGTGAAAAAGAATAATTGCATGCGCTGAAGAAACACAACCAAGCACCTCCTTTGACACACATAGTCTTTACATTAAGTCAGGCAAGAACAAGTTATTGAGGGTCATAACTCTAAATTAAACACTATCTCGGGAATTTATCCATTATCATCAGAGATAAGTATTTCTTATAGACTTTAAAAGGAAAAGATGTGTAACTCTTCTCTGTCAGAATATAAACCAAGAAATATAAGCCACCTTTATCTGACCAGTTTATTTTTGATCAGCGACAAGTAAACTCAAGAGTATTAAGTAACTGAAGATTTTGCCAACATACCAAAAGCTGTATTACATGGTCAAACTTTTCTTTTCCAGCTCCACAGGACTCCAGTAACTCCCCAGAAACTAGAACCCGAGTGCTGCAAAACTACATACCCCAAATGCTGTCACAACACTTGGCTTGTACTGAAAACACCACAATTTCACCTAAAACAAAGACCTAAATGGCTGTGAGAGCACGACCTGCCCAGGCATGCCCTGTGCGTGCCCTTGCATCTCAAGCTGGCTGCTGGTTTGCATTTGGGTTCACAAAACAAAAGGAAAACCAAGCTGCTTCTGCTAAATAAAAACATGGAAGTGGCCACTTTCCGTATTTACAAAACAAGAAGGTTGGAAGTTTAATAATTTCAAATTTATTTATTTATTTAGGGCAGGGGAAACAGGAGAAAGGATGCCCTGGCATGGCAACAGTTTCATTGACTCAAAAACTGGAAAAAAAAAAAAATAAACAAAACCCACAGCACCTTTTTGCAATTTTAAAAAGGAAAAATATAACGTGTCCAACACAGCCAGCACTTGGAACTGTCAGGCATGCCTCTTCAATAATACGGTTTGTGTTTCAAGTTCACCGTGCGGCACAGTTTCTTGTTCCAGTCTCAGACTGATGTCATGGCTGTTTTTGCCAGAACAGCACGGACCCTGCACTAATTACTGGAAAAGCTTCTTTTTGCCCATGACCTCAGCATACTACTACATTCATGAAACTCTGCTTAATTAAATACAAAATGACGATTTATTTTTAAAGGCTTGAAAATTCAATTTAAGCCCCTATTTGTGGTCAGTGGGAAAGTTTCCTTCTTGTATCGAGGCCCGTTGCTGTTGATTTCCCTGACAAAGGGAAAAATATGTCCCTAATCTTCATGGTCTTTCAGCCAACCTTCCAAATGTGTTCTGAGGCTTTTGGCATCTATACAGGTTTTGTCTGCTGAAAGAGGCGATCCTGAAGTTAATTGAAAGGTCAAAACTGCTATTAGGACACCAAAATTGTCAGAGACGGGGCTGCACGGCTTCCTAAGGAGAGCAAATGCAGCTGGAGAGGTATCAAAGACAAGTGCAGAAGGGGAGGAAAACACACATGGATGTTGCTGCAACAGCTCAAAACAACTGGGAGGCTCTGAAGCTGAAAGGTGAGAAAAATTCTGTAATTCCAGCACCAGGGATTTATTAGCAAGAGGATGATGTGAAAGCTGAAGGAACAGATTTACTAGCTCTGATGTTATAAAAAAGAATAAGGGTAGGAAGACCTACTTCTGTCCTTGGAAATACTGCGTGTGCATTCTAATAGATCACCAGTCAATAGGATGGGCAGGGAACTCGGCAGCCCAGATGAAACCCATTCACTAACTCCACTCATTCCCACAATAGAAGCCTCAAATGTTCAAGGAAGAAGTGGGGGGGGAATGGTACAACTTTGGGGGAAACTTGCCTTTAACGCAGTTCAGAACTGTACATCCCTCCCCCTACAGCTTCTTGCTTTGCTCACCTTCCTAAGGACATCAGAATAAGGAGCAGGTAAGAGTTATTAATTCTGTTTATATCCTGCACAACACAGCGAGCTACGTGCAGGCTGTAAAGAAGGCCACGTTATCCTACGGGAGCTGACTCAAGCGCTGTGAACTTGGCTCTCCCTAACGCAACGCAGTGGAAGTTTGCTAGAACGCAGAGTCAAAAAAAATCATTATAAATGACTCCTTAATAGTATGAGAAAAACTAAACCTTTCATTTTCTTTCATTTTTTTTAAACTATTTTCTGTCTATTCCCATAAGAATCCCATCTGCAAAATAACCTAGAATACGGCTACTCTGCCAGAAAGCCAGCGGACTTCCAGGGTTGGAGCAGAAAGCAAACACAAACCCATGAGCAGCTACAGAGAAACACTTTGGGACAGTCACCTCCTTGTCATGAAGCCAAACACATGTTCTGTGGGACAGCAAAAGCTCCATCATGAAAACAACTAGAGGAACCTCAGTCAAGACACTTGGTCTCCTTAAACGCGTACATCATGGATGTACATATAGAGGTCCCCTGGATGCAGCGTATGCGAAACATCAGCCCCAAGGGGGCAACAGGGGTTGATAAAAAGGCCATGTCCTGATCTGCAGCCAACGATGGTTCTCTTAAAACTCCCCCAGATATCTAATACAGCCTTGAAAGCGAGGTGACAGAGTTGACAATCCATTTTCATCTTAACAGGATCAAACAAGCATCTTGCTAAACCCCGGGGAATGTTCTTCGAAAGGGCAACTGCTCGCAACGCTTTGATGTTCTCCTTCCCTGCATCTGAGAAGATGTCAGACTCGGGGAGGGGGGTAAGAGTCTGGGACAGGTTCTGACTTTTGGCAAACAGTTCAAACGAAAGAGGAGCCAGTAAGTAACAAGCGCGGCCAATACTAAAAAGATTGCTCAAGAGGTCTCTGCCCCCCTTGCTTTGAAACCAGTACAGGAACGATGTAAGCAAACATGTCCCCAACACATGAACCTTCTGAAGGAACCGTCGGTGGGGCAACGCTTCTCTCCACATCAAAGACGGTTGTTTCCTTCGCCTGCACTAATATCTGAACTTCAACAGCCCTTTTTCCCAGAGCATTAGCAAAAGTGAGCTAAGCTTTCTGGCACTTTCAGGAGATAAGTGGTTATCATCTGTAAAACAAGCCCAAATCTGTTTTTACAAGGTTCAGTAACTTGCCCAAGATCACAAAGAGCTCCGGGCAGTGCCAGAGGAGTGCTATTGCTCTTGATCATCTCTCTTTTCCTCCAGCTGACAGACGGCGGGGCCTTCTCCTACCATGGGTTAAGCACCAAGTCATGCACTTTGCAAGCATCGGGGCGTTGGGCTATCGACTGCTGTAACTCCCCCGGACACCTTCGCCAGGAGTGCAACAAAAAAATTTCTGACTCATTAAAAAGGCAAAAAAAAAAAAACCCTGGGTGTGTCAGGAAGAGCGATGAGCCTATTTATAGCCTATTTATAAAGGTTTGCATTTTGGTAGGCTAAAAACCACATGTAACTGAATAAATTGGCCCATGAGCGCACCCAGAGAAGGGAAGAGAAATCTCTGAGTTTCACAATGCGATCAGGTTCGCGATGCCACCCAGCACCCCACCCATGGCCTTCGGTCTTCTCCAGAAATCAGGCCCTTTGGCCAAAATAGCAAACAAAAAGCTAATGATGAAATACTGAACATGGCCACACTGGTATCATCCAGCAGTACCCCAGTTCAAATTTTAACTCCTCGGACAAACACGACAGTGTTTTGCCTTTGCTGATGTCTCAGACTGCACAGAATAACTTCTTCCAATGCATAGCTAGGCTTCTCTTCTTCATGTTGGGGTTTGGGTTTTTTTGCTAAATTATGAAGCTAGGTCACTTATGCTGGCCTAACTGTGATAAAAGTCAAATAACCCATTCCTTAATTCTTCCTGCCTTACATTTTACTCCATTTCCCCTTCTGCTCCTCAGTGACTTTAATTTTAGCTTGGAAACAATTCACGACTTGGAGTTGTTTTGAGAAGCGCCAACATATTGCAGGAAAAATACAGACATTATAAAATTATTTCAGCCTATGCAGAGATGGGGGCAGTGACTGCTTCTGTTGTGACAAAGCAAATCCCTCGTCTTCACATAAAACCACACTTCAAAAGTTATTTAAAATGAGACAACTACTCTTTAAGTAAAGAATTCCTTACTGGGCCACTTACTGAAACTTGCTTTGGGCAACACGTAAGAGCACCAAATAGAAGAACACAGGGTTCTGGTGTCTCTGAAGAGATGAGATGCACGGGTATGATAGCACTGCATCCTCTACATGATAATGATGCAAAACAATGAGCAGAAGAAAAAGTGGAGATTTCTACACTGTAAGTAATTACAGACAAGTCAATGTACGGCCTCAGACCTGGCCATCTAATTGGTACCTGTGTCTGCGATCTGGACTGTGGTTAAAAGGGCAGCAGCAAAACCCTTCTGGATTTTTCTCACTAAACAAGGCGCACATGGAGACAAAACACCCCTAAACAGAGCTTCACTAAAACATGATTTCATTTCCTACTCCTCTAAAAGTGGAAATCCTGTCCAAACCTCCTATTTTCAGAATTCACATTTGAGCTATCAAACAATGGGCCCCCAGCCTGGGCAGCTATTTAAAACTCTGCTGGAAGCACATGTTTGGGTTTGCCTGGTAGGTGACTAAGGACTCCAGTGCTAATTGCATCCTCCAAGTTACCACGGTGGGGCTGGGGTGAAAGAGGTCTCATAAAAGCGATTTAAGCAGGACAGGAAAACCAGACGACAAACGTGGTGAATCTCACGGAGTATCTTGGATCTGCATGCAAAAGATGGTGGCGTTTGGTGGCTTGTGGACAGTGAAATCGAGGGATCTCCTGTGAACATCTGAAAAGTGGTTCTTTTCTGCTTCACAAATCCTAAATTCCGGTTCTGAAAAATCAGAGCCCGTATTTGAAGTGCATTTGTGTGATTTGCAGAGTTATTGTATTCACTCTTGCAACACAGGAAACCTTATGAAATGCATAGGCACGGTACCAGTAACAGACAAGGGCCTTTGTTTTTCATTTTAAACCCTCAACTATTAATATGAAGCGTGTAGAAAGTTTTTTTTTTTAAAGTCCTTTATACTGCAGATGTCCTAAAAATCTATAGCAGTGTAAGACCCCACACATTACATCATAAATAATTTCAATACAGATTCAATCACTTTTTCCTGTGACTGATGTCATCTAGAACTGGCATCATTTCCTTTTAATTACACTGCCTAGAGCAATTAAGTACACCAAAGAGGATCGACTGCAAAAAGTCTTCTTAGCTATGCTGTTTTAGTCTATTTTAGGAGGTTTTTGTTTCATAATTAAGAGCATTTTCAAATCCACGACTGGTGTTGCCAAGTGGTCATTTGTTATGCAACTTGTTTACCCTTTTGGTTTACCAATATAAAGATTGTATTTCATGAAATATAGCTTTTTCTATGAAAAGTTGTTTCCTAAGGGAAAAAGACAGTCTGTGGTAGAAAGGAATAAAACATGAACATATGTAAAGGATTTCACAGTAAAATAAAAGTTTGAAATGAAAATATTTCCAAGCTAATTGAAATTAATTTTAGTCTATCCTTTTAACTAGCAGAAAGAAAGTAGAGAAAAAAATAAAATAATCTGAGAGCTACAGGAATCAAGAACAAGTAAAAGATGGAACCTGCTTCTCCACCTTAGCTTAAGCACGGAGAGAAAGCTCCCAGTGAGTCAAGGCATTTGGAGTAAACAGGAGCATTTCAGCCCTGGGGAAACTGCTGGCAACCAGCTACCAGCAAACAGGCAGTCTCTCAGGCCCTTTTCCTGCCTCTAATTTTGCTCCTCCTCCCCTCTGAAACCCATACAAGAATCATGCACCTTCTGAGAGCGACTAACAAGAACAAGTGATGTAGGCACACACAAAGGCAGTTACATCTCACAAATTCACCCTACTTACTATTTCAGTGACTCAGCTTATAGGCAAGGCATTTCTTACCCTTCACTTGGTTGATGAGGAGCTGCTGCAGCTCTGGACTCCCAGTACTGGGAATGTCTCTCCCTGTTTTCCTCCACTGGGCTCCTCTGCCTTGCCCAGCTACCACACTCCAATCTTTAAATGCAAAGCGAAAATTTGTGCCCAGTAACGCAGCCACCATCGTGACAGCACACAACTTGCCCTAGACGCACCCCACAAACACTCGAGCTCCCACACACCAGCTCGCTCTGTGAGATTTCTCCTGCGACAAAGTTCTCCCCAAATCTGCCCGAGAGCTTCCCGATGCCAAGATGCCTCCCCTGCCCATGGCAGGCTGCGGTCAGGGCTTTTGACTCATGTAGACAGGGATGAAGTCGTTCCCTCTTTTGTTGGTTTCTTTGCCAGATCATGATTTGAAGCTTTTTATCATAAGTTGGTTTTTTTGGTTTGGTTTTTTTTTTTTCCAGTAGGGAAAAAGCTGCTCCAGCAGCAGAGGCAGGCGATGAGGCTGCTGGCTTGCAATGAAGTTTCACTTCCCTGCTTGAACACAGACTTTCTACGCTACCACGTGCAATCTGCTTGGCCATTCAACGCCTCCGTTACCCTCCCTACTCTACAGAGACGTTGGGAAGAAAAACTACATTAAATACTATGGCAGTTTCACTACAGTAATAAGGACTTACTGAAAAGCTCAGTTTATGACCGACACTAAGCAGGACAAGCATCCATGACATAAGTGGACATATCCATCCCCAAGAACATAATTTCCATAGCAATAACAGTTTAGACATAATAGCAGAACTGACATTATCTCTCTGCATCCTTCCCTGCTCGGACCTTCGGTAGTTTTTCAACACCCGAACTCCAGCGACCAACCTTCTACAACTAATGATAGCCCAACCAGAGCAGCATCCAGGGCCGCAGCATCTCTGCTGCCACGCAGATGGGCCTTGGCGTGGGAAATGTCTGGTGAGACAGCGTTTGACATTGTTCTGCAGAACTACAGAGTGCTTCTGGTACCGAGGAAAACTTCTTCCGTTATGGACAATTTGAACCGGATCACTTAAAAATGCAAGCATTTTAACAGTGCCAGTAAAGAAACAGTTAAACAACATTTTTGGTACCTTTTCACCAAGGCACACAGAAGCTTAGGTGGACAATGTGACCTCGTTTGTCCTTAGGCTGGCAAAAGAGCTACTGGAAGCCCACAAAGCATCATCTGCTGCCTTATTCTTTTGATTCAGCAGCTTATTTTGATACTTCCACTTATGACAGATCATCTCAGATGAGAATCTGTTTCTTAGAAGAGAAAATTTTTTCCCTTAAATTCATAACGTCGTCAATAGTGGGGCAGAACAACACCCTCATCCCTTCCTTCTAAGTAGGTGTAAAAATGCAGGTAGCATTTAATCCTTTGCGTGACTTCCGAATCTACATTTATAGCCACATTTTCAGGTAAAAAAAGCAGCTCCCATAAATTTACAATCAGGAGCCCTTTCTTTTATTATGCACAGAAATAAAAACTGACATTTGAACAGTACTGTTAACAATATATATTCAATATTTAAGGCTGATGATAAAGACAGCACAACAAAGATGCAGATTGCTCTGGTAATTATATGAAATGCAGCAGTCATTTGACTCTGCAATTGTAAGCTTTTATTTAGGTAAAGTCTTTCAGGATATAGAGATTTTTCACACACAAGTAGAATTTAGGAGGTATTCTGACAATTTATATTTCCATTCCATTTTCTTTAATTTCTCATCTAAAACCACCTTACGTTTTCAAAATTATTTTTTTTAAATTTGAAAAATTTAATTTTGAAAGCTTTGCTAAAACATTCTACTTAATTTTGGCAGCAAATGTAAAGAAATTACTTCTTTTTCTGTTTCTTATGCCTCCGTACATCACCAAAACTACTGAAAAGGTCAAGGAAAAAACCGATCTAGTTTTGTTTTTACATTAGCTTTAACTGAATTTATGGTTACCCCTTTCACCCCAGCCCCTGATGGACTTCATCTGAAGTCCCCTGGGGACCATCTGAAACTTTGAGGACTTGGGATGAGGACAAGAGCCTCCAAGCCCAGAAGGGAAGCAGAGGAGGTTCAAGGGCAGGCTGGCGGAGGGGCTCGGTACGTTCTTGAGTGAACAAGCCCTTCCTTCATCCACCTGATGTGTCCCCAAGGAGTGGCTGTGCTCCCAGGGATGTACAACACATCCTGCATTGCAGAGACAAACGAAAGATGCTCAAAGCCGGATGCAAAGGACGAAATTTTGGATAAAAGCTGTTTGCAAGGTTTTCCTTGCAGAGCACTTGTGAGCTGCCCAGGGCTGGACGTTTAACCGAGGGCTGGTCTCCCACACACTGTCTCTTGTTCATGGCTAATCCTGCAGTGAGGTCAAATAACGCCAGCTCTGAGTCACCCCAGCCATCTCCAAGGCAACTGGCTGAATATACAGTGTAGACACATGATTACAGATTCACTGTCGAGTTCAGGAAGGAGGAGGAGGAGGAGGAAGAGCTGGGTTGAAATCAGTCATGCCCTTATTGAGCAGTAGTCAGTGCTGAAGCAACACTGGACAAACACATCAGTGTCACCAGAGGGTATGAAAGAAGTTGTTTTCTCCCAGTTTGCTTCTCCCCAGCACCTCCTTCCCCATGAAAGTAATTTTTTTCTCCTCATATTGTTTCTTCAAAATCAGGTACAAGCACAGAAGAGGGTGTTACCCGAATGGCTCCTTATGTCTGAAACGTCACCTCTTCCCTTACACCGTGGCCCCAGACAGTGTTATCTGGCAGGACAGACTTTCCGTAAAGTCTGTTAAATCTTTGCTTCATACAAGCTGCATTTTTGGGACAGCATCCATCCCTGTGCAGCATCCTACACCACGAGATCACAACTTTACCAGGTAAAAAAAAAAAAAAAAAAGCCCATGATTAATAAAGGAAGAACTGAGAGCAAGTCCATCCTTTCCATTTGAATCAGGAGCAGAGTCAAATTTCCCACAAACGGTGACAAAACCAGTGACTCGGTTACATTTGGGGCCAGCAGGACAGAGCCCAGAGCATCGCCCCGGGTACCACCTGGCAGCCACGGCCCCAGCCGCATCCACCGCTGCTCCGAGGATGTCAGGGCTGGCAGTGATTGGAAAGCATCGCTCCTGCCGGAAATCCCATCAATCCTGCCAGTTCCCGCACGGGCTGAAGGGGAACACTGAAGCTTTTCAGTTCCTTTCTTGGCGAGGCAGCGGCGGTCCCGAGGGGGAGGTGAGGTCATTGGAAGCGGGGCTGGCAGAGCCCCGCGCCCGCCACACAAAAGCAGGGAAGGAGTCACTCCCTCTGCTCCCTCCTCTGGGAGAAAATAAGCACTAATCTAATTGATCGCACGGGGCCCCGGTCGGCAGGAACCGTAAAAAGACTTCTCTTCCCAAGCCAACTGAACAACCCAAACAGCACAAAAAGAGGAGGAAATGAAAAAAAAAAAAAAAAAGGTGGCCAACTTTTAGCTGCTCATTACCAGGAGGGAAAATCCCTTAGCTCAAATTTTACTTCATGTCTATCTCTCCTAAAACAATACTTACGAGAGAGACAAAAAAGCAAAGCCAAGACATACACTCGATCACTTAAGCTATACTGTGTGTAGTGAAAATGCCAGGCGTTTTCTCACACTGGCATCAATGTGCTGCATAGCAACAAGTCAGAATGAAAGGTTAATGGTAAGGACCGCAGCCTGGAACACGCTCATTCCCACGGTCCTGAAGTCAGCAGAGGAAAATGCTGCACTGATTTGTTTTGTTTTGTTAACGGCACGAAGGCTTAAAAAGAGTGGTGGGCTTTAGTGTGAAAACCCACCCCACTCGAACCGGCTGTGCTGGAGGGATGGCACCAAGCATCACTCGCTTGCCTGACGCTGCAAGGGTTTCAGAAACTCTGTGTTGGCTCTGATCTGCACGGCAAGATTTAGGGGAAAAGGGCTGTATTTCACCAGGACCACTGCAACGAGCCTCACTTAGTTAAACAGATCCCAAGCGTAGCTAGGACTTATTGGTCTATACATTACTAGGACCACAGCATCTCTAACCCTGCAAATGTGTCTTCCGCTATCTTGCTCTCATTTAAAAGCTTTTTACTATGCAGAAACACAACTGTGTATTTTCTACAATAGAATCCCATAGTTACACATTTAACAATTGCAGTATCAGGCTCATATAATTCTAAGGAAATCAAGCGAGAGATTTTTGAAAGGCAAAAGCAGTCCAAGCCACACCACACTTTCTACTCTCTATGAATGTGTAAATGAGGAAAAACACAACCTACAAAACAGCGTTAAATTTAAGTCCATTTGAATTAACCAGGTTTCATAGACTGATACACTGTTATGCAAAGAAAGGCAATTGTTTACCAGGAGAAATTGTCTCCAGACTCCCAGGATTGATCTTTCTCGTGCTTGTGCAGTGTTGGACAGTTGACCCAGTGAAGACCAAGTAAAAAACTACATCATCTTCAACTTTGTCTTCCTCAGTCAGCTGTACCGTAATAACCGAGTCACCCTAGGAGAAAGGACAAGAAAAAACATTAGGTTTAAATTTATATAAAATAAAACTTCTCTAGCTATAAGGCTCCTGCTGACTGTTCATACACTCCTTTCACACGACTCGGGGCCAATCCTAATTTTCAGATATGCAAGTCATCCTTAGCATGCCTCTTCGCATCACAGCCAGCCAACCAGCTAGAAAATATATTGAGCCCAGCTCTGGGAAGAGATATGTAGAAATCTCAAGGGTATATTCAAAATAGCAACTTAATATGGTGAAATCACACCAAACACGAGCAACAACCCACACAGGGTTTTTTTATATACACACATGCATATATATACACATAGCCCCACGCAGCTAAAACAACAGAATTGGGATAGGAGCATAAAATTGCCTCTGTCTTCATAAATTTAAACAAATTCCCTCATTCTTGCTTGAGCGTTCACATTTCTCCCCATCCAAACTAGCCCCCATGTTGATAGTTGCAGTGTAGCCAACTGAATCACTGAACACATCTCTCATTCACAATCCAAAAACCACACAAAGATATGAAAGTTTAATATCCACTGAGATTTTTTCCACCTTCCTTACAAAAAAACCCAATAATTGTGCCTGTACAGACAGCGGCAGCTCTTCTCACTCATCTATAAGCTCGTGTCTTGGTGAAAAGCTCTGTACGTTATCAAAACCAGTAGTTCTTCAAGCCCTGAAAAGAAATCTGTTGTGATTTGCTGGCTGAACACTCCTGCTTAGTTTTAGGGAATCTTTGTTTCAGTATCTCAGTATATTCTATCATTTTGCTATCAACAAAAATTACGTTCATTAAGGGCACACGTTATCATAGTTAACCCAGCAGAGGACACCCAAAGAGTAAATACACCCAAAATTCATACACCTGCATGGACTAGAACAGGAGCAACATCCAGCAACTTCAGTTTTCCATGGGGAAGGGAAAGGAAGGAAAGGAGAATGGCTTGCAGTTACTCCAGCGTTAAGTGAAGCATGTTCATTTGATCTCACCATACATCATTTATCTGCCCAGAGAATTATATAAACTGCAAGACACTGAGAACAACAGACTGTGACGTGACCTTCTGCCCCTTTTCCACCAAGATCAAAACCAGTTGGATGCCCCAGTTTTATGCTGCAGCTGCATTAGCCAGTTCTCTGCCACTGACCCACTGAGCACATGGTTAAGGCTACAAATCTGGAAAAGATTTTACTATTATTATTATTTTTGCAGATTATGTAATTCTAATTTGCATATCCAATAGGATACGCATGCCATTTAATTGAAAACCTTCTCCTTAAGATCACTCAGTTCATCCCTTCTCTTTGTCAAATATAACTATTGCAGAAGAACCCCAGACTCCCCAGCCCTCCTGTAAAGCCACGCTGCGTTAGCATTGCTTCCCACGCTCCGTCTCACATCTGCCCCCTGCTCTCCCTCATCCCATCTCCTCGTATGCCTCGTAAGCTTCCTCCTCCAAGTTCACGTCCAGTTCTCCTCCTCTGATCTGACCTGTCTGGTACATCTTGCCACAGGCAGGGTTGCACCATGTTTTGATAGAAACAAGATTTAGCAGTACCCTGCTCTTAAAAACAAATATATGGGTCAGTCTTTTAATTCACAGGAAAGAAAACCATGACTTTCAAGGCCAGGCTGGATGGGGCTTTGAGCAACCTGGTCTCATGGGAGGTGTCCCTGCCCATGGCAGGGAGGTTGGAGCTCGATGATCTTTAAGGTTGCTTCCAACCCGAAACATTCTATGATTCTATGAATTCAAAAATGGAACAGTGAGTCTAGTTTGCATTTCCAGAGGTTGCAAAGTTACCAATGTACATTTTAGGAAGGTCTCATGTGATAATATCAGACCAGGCTTCCAGCTGGGGAGAAAGGAACCGTGTAGCAAAAGTATATATTGTGTGTAGTCAGTGTTAAAATAAAAACAGGTGCAAAAAGAAATAAATCAAGCTTTAAACTCAAGCATGACCAGTTCACATGCTGAGTTGAAAACTAAATATTCCATTTCAAGCAAATGGATCCAGTTTTGAGCGGATGTTCAAAAAAACAAAAGCTGAAGCTTTAACCTACAAACCCTTTGTGCTTTGGTTTTTATATCCGTCTTTGTTCAAACTGTTCCTCCCTTAAGGCATGAACATACAAAGTACTTAAATGGACTTGAAATACAGGTGACATTTCAGGACGCTCATCAACAGGGCTGATTGTTTGAAGTGGTGGCTGCTAAAGGACGTTTTTCTTCTATTTAACTGGGGAATCAAGTACAGCTGTTCTGAAAGGAAAGAAAAACCACGGAGAGTGCACATGAGAAGACACCTCTCTATCCAGGCAAAGTACTCACATTTCCAGGAAAAGCGATTTAACTCACAGCGTTATTGAAAAAGCTAATTTGTATATTTAGTTATTGCCAAAAAACCATACAAATACATGTAAGAAATCTCAACACCAGAGGTTCCACATAACCTGAAATCTGTCTAAGCTGGGACTTAAAAAAAGATAGCTGAACTTCTCATATAGATATCTGACCTCATTTTGAAGGTGGCCCCGTTTTGGAGGCTGGTCAGACCAGGTGACCTCCAGCAGTCCCTTCAAAGTAAATTATTCAACTCCTTATATTTTAATTCAGTTTATTTCAGTTATTGTTTAAGTCTAGGGGGAGCATAAATTATCATCACCTGATACCAATTTAGAAGGCTCTTCAGCTGTGTCTAAGT
>JAOXNO010000070.1:35289166-35309422 GCA_028565335.1 Limnodromus scolopaceus
TCGCTGTCTGTGATGGGATCCAACACCCCAGAAGCAAAAGAGCAACACACTAAATAAGAGAGACCATCCTCCTTCAATGCGCACCTCTGCTTCCCAGTTATTAACAATTCTGTTGCCCACTGCCAATTTTAATTCGATTTTTAAAAGTTATATTCAAACAACGTATTTATTTGAAAAGGAAATAATGCACAGAACAAACCCTTCTCTTTCCAACATTTTCGGAGTTAAAAGAAAATCGCTTACAAACGCAGCCAAATTCCTCCAACCCACATCGAAGACTTTCCAACAGCCCTATTGCATTCAGCCTCTGAAAACATTTTAATTGAAGTATGTTTACCTTTATTCATTTAATATTGTCCAAAAAATGTCATCTGTTCAGTATCACTGCCACACAAGGTGGATATTATAACCCCTCTTTCATCCCAAATGGCTAGAAATGGGAGGCCAGCCTGCCAATATCCCTTTGGTGAAAGTACAGACAGATCAAAGTCATCCTCTGGAATGCTCCAACAAATAAGAATAATTTAATTTCAAAACTAGTTTGGATTGACTAATATTTACTTGGCTTAAAGCCCATTGGAAATGAAAACATTCCATTTTGGTCCATTCATGAAAGAGGTCACCCTCTCCCTCGTTCGCATCTGAAACTCTCTGGTTTCAGACAGCTGTAATGGGATGTAAAGAAGGTGGATGCGGCTCTTTCCTCTAAATACATTCTCTTCCACAAACCGACGGGAGAAATCAGGTCTGCCTCGCCAAGGGATGGGTGCTCTGGAAGAGCCAAGCCTGACCTCAGGCTTTAAACTACTATAAAGGGGTTATAAACTACTCAGAAAGGGGTTTTAGAGTGGCCCATCTCTGAACCTTTGGCATAGTTAAGGCAGCAGAAATGCAATTGTCTCCAAAAAGGCCCAAACGCTGTTATTAGGTCTCAAAACCAAAACAAGGCAGACAATGCACCTGTTTCTCAGCATATTTTGCTGGCATTAGGACAAATCCACCTTTTTAAGTATTTGTTTTTCCAATGCTGCAGTTAAAGGCATGCGGATTGTGTTCAGGCAAAGCACGAGCAACTCTGAGAAATCGTTTCTTCTTTCTCAAACTTGGTTTCTCTGCCCGTTAAAATGAACTACTTACGTTCCAAGGCCTTTTTTTTTTAAAAAAAAAAAAAGATGTTCTCAGCAATATTTGAAAATGATCATGAAGCAACCAAAATCTTTATGCTCAAAAGAATTTAGATCACTTACGTTATTAGCTCAAAAATACTATCTACCTTCCAAAAATAGATAAATGTTTCAAGCATGCAAAGAGGTTTTTGTTTTCCACTTCAGGCTCCAGAAATCTGTCTGGTTTTGGGGAAGTGGTCATCATTTAGGACCACAAAGACAGTCCCGGCAAATGCAGAATACAAGACCTCAAGATGAAAACCATGAGGTTAGCTGCTGAGAAGGAGCTTTCCCTGAGGGGTATCGGTTCTGCCAGCAACAGGTACATTTCTCTACAATGGACTACAAAGGGAAAAAATATTCTTAGCGCGTTGGCTAACAAATTTTAAAATTTCTTAAAAAAAAAAAAAGGCAAGCTGTATTTTTATAACTGAAGCACGTGATTTCTAAGCTGGCTTTCCCCCCATGGTTCATACTGGGAATTTTGAAGTATGTTCTCTAACCCTCTAACCACCCACTCTGACCGTTAGCATTCTGCTTTTAATGAGAAAACACCGGCAACCAGTAATCCTGACTTTGTTCTATGCAGAAAAGTAATATTGCTGCTGAGGACCATTGCCATCGCTGGCTGCAGGTAAAATGTAGCCGGTGCAATTCTACTGAACGGAAAGTCCACGTTATGTGGGTTAGAGAGTCACAAGGAAGGAAAGAAACCTTCCTCCCTATATATTTCCCTCTAAAGGGCTGGTTTAGATGGCATTACAATGCTTTATTAAAGAGATCAGATGCTGGACTAGATGAGTAAACGTAACCTGCCACTGCAACAAGCTTTGTTTTGTTTCTGCTATTCATAACGTGAATCAGATCCTTGTTGGGTCATTGCTTATTGCATTATGTTGGAGAGAAATATGCTTTTGAAACAGATATTTTTTTTTCCCCTTTGGGAAGCTCTAAATAGCTCCTAAGAGAGCTGCGCTGCACCCAGGAGGACAGCACAACATCACAGCTGTGGTTTCTTCCTCCTCCTTCAAGGAGTTCAGGCTCATTGGTACCTTTATTTGTGCATTTTTAGATGGAGCTGGACTTGCTGTTACCCTGGCTACTGCTCGACACAGCGTGCACAGGATGGGGCTGTAATCAAAGCAGGAGGCAAGTCCTTTCACATCCCTGCGCTTCCAGCTTCCCCATCAATGAAATGGAAATCATGGTTCAAACACACCGAGTATTTTTCATCCAAACAGCTTTTAAAGGAAAAGCTGGCTTTTCAATCATATTACATTTTCTTTGGAAAGTGCGCAGGGCAGACAATAATCAAGTTAGACAAAATCAAAGGGAAAGTTGAGACAATTTCACCTCAAATTGAGAACTGCAGACTACTCTGAAAGCAGCTAAAGGACGGAAAAGACAACTTTAGAAAATGTAGCAGAAATCATCCCCCATGAAAAACATCAAAATATAATTGTTTAGATGCTCAATGACCCATTACTATCTACCTCTGGCAGCATAACAGGTCAACAGCTAAACTTTTGCTCCCAGAGAGTGTCCCCATCTCAGCTGAGTATCCTGGAAGACCCCTCTCATCTAAGGTTACTTCAGGTTGGTACAAACACACTCACAACCCCCTGGAGAACCACCTCTGGACAGGACACCCACAGCACATGGACATCTCCGGGCAGAACAAAACCAGGCACAGCCGCACGGGCTCCTGACTGCAAAAGCAGATGGGAGTTTGGGCAACTATTTTTACAGCAAACATGACAGTGCTCTCGTCGCCTGGAATAACCCTTCTCATTGAGAAAGGCTTGGATCCCAGTTTTCCCAGGTCTGACTAAGTGTTTTGGCCTGTCAACCACGATGCAGGCACCACGCACCATTACTGCAGGCTTATAACATCAAGGGATGCTCTTCTTCCACAGCAAGAAAAATCACAGAATCACAGAATGATATGGGGTTGGAAGGGACCTCTGGAGATCATCTAGTCCACCCCCCCTGCCAGAGCAGGTCACTAATAAATAACCACCAAACTCTTCCAGGCTGCTATTCTCAGGTTAACAGAAGCAGATAAGCAGCTTAACCCGGAGGGGTGGAATCTGGGGATGGGTCCTACCTTCAAAATATCCTTCTGAGACCCCTTCCATGCCTTAGCATGGGGTGAGTTTTTCAGCGGACATGACCATATCTTGAGTGTGTTTTCTCTCATGGGAACAATATTAGGGCTTCTAAAACGCCTCCTGGTACTTCAGTCCAGATGCTGCAACGCTGCAGATTGAAACATCCATCCCCTTTTGCAGATGTGGCCATTTATCCTGCGAGCTCCCAGCACACGTATATAAAAGGAACAGACCAGGGGACAAGGCCAGAGGTATCTGTCGCAGTGAGATAACCCCAGTCATTACAGACATCCTCAATTTCATCAGTTCGTATTGACTCAAGATGAGCATTTAGGAGAAAAATCATATCAAACACAGTTTATTCTGCAAAACTCCAGTCCCCAGAAACAAAAGGCAGGGAGGTGAAATCTGTCTGAACACGAGCAGCTCTAGAAATCCCTCCTCGCCTGGAGATATCCCCCTTGATAAAGGCAGTGACCTGGGTCAGGAGCATGGAGAAAGATGGATGTCGCTCGGCTGGAGTGTTGCAACCTCCTGCAGATAAAACCTCCAGGGAGAGTCTCCAGAAATAAACAGAATGGAAAGCTGCCAATTTTGGGGTAGGTTTGGGTCCTTTTTCATAGTCAGTGACTTAAAACTCCTTGATCTTAAAGGCGCATGAAGCAGAGATGTTTTTTGTTTTCTTTAAATAAATAAATAAATAAAAATCACAAAGGAAGACAAGAAGAATGACTCCAATGGTTTAAAAAATATTAAAAAAAAATAATAAAAATCTATCTCCAAACATAACTTTAGTTCCATTTTAAATTAACAGCAGTGCTATTATTTCTGCCAGCAAAAGGTTTTGGGTTAACAGCACGGATACTGAGTCTCTCCGTGATGAGAAAGGCAGATTTTGCAAAGCAGCCTCTTGCCCGTAGGAAAATACAATCGCAGACTCTAATGTCTTGCCCACAGGCCACCAAAAGAGCAGAACGATGGTACGGGTTTTTCTGCCAGCCCACATAGCATCTCGAGGTGACACCTTCCATATTTCATTAATGCTGCATGGAGCCAAGTGATCTCCTCTTCCAACGCTAGCCACAAAGCCATGACTGAAACACTGACACACATGCAAAAGAACTTTCTTCCCTCCACCACTTTCTTCCCCCAGAGGCGAGAAAGAATTTGGTCCAAAAATAAGTTTAACTTAGCACACTGATGGATAAAAGATTGACACAGGCCAAAGCAGGGATACAGAGTCAAGAGACCATTTAGTTAAGACTCTTTGGGTAAAAGGGAGGGTATCAGGGGGATGGGGCTAGTCTTTTTTCAGTGGTGCCCAGTGACAGGACGAGAGGAAATGGGCACAAACTTGAGTATAAGAAGTTCCACCTAAACGTGAGGAGGAACTTCTTTACTGGGAGAGTGGTAGAGCACTGGAACAAGCTGCCCAGAGAGGTGGTGGAGTCTTCTTCTCTGGAGACATTCAAAACCCTCCTGGACATGTTCCTGTGCAACCTGCTCTAGGTGGACCTGCTTTGGTGGGGGGGTTGGACTAGATGATCTCCAGAGGTCCCTTCCAACCCAAAATGATTCTATGATTCTATAAAAGGAATTATGTGGAAAAACATGGAGATCTATGATAAATAGCCCTCAACTGCTGCCTCCAGGCCCAAGCTGGCTCCCACAGAACCATCCTGAGGGCAACCTGTTCTGAAAACACAGCATTGACACCCTCGACTTGCCTGTCTGTGGAGCCAGCATCGTTACGGCCGATTTATTAACGCAATCTCCCAGGCACACCGTGTCCCAAGCCAGTCCAGGTGTCTAATCCTGCAGAAGGGTTTATTTGCAAAGAGATAAATGGTTTAAGGAGACCAAGGGTGGATTTCCTACTCCGAATCAGCACGAGCAACACAAACTCCTGCAGAAATGGGGGAGTTTGAAGAAACCTGAAGAAATCTGCTATTAGTAGCCCACAGCCTTTGACAGAGCATGTCTCTGTCCGTCTCCAAATCAATCAGCTCAGATATGAACCTTTATTGAGTGTCAAGATGCTATTACAGGTATTACATACATATTAATCCAGGCAGCTTTAAGAATATCTCTACAGTCTGCCAACAGAAAATCCATCAAAGCAACAGGATCTCGTTAGTGCTGAAAGAGACACATGATTTATCTTTATGGGTACATCTCCATGACATACCGCTTTGCCGCACAGAGCCAAGCAAGTTATTAGATTGGGCTGTTAATAGCTAATTTAGCTGTATCACTGCCTCGGCGCGGGCTCCACATGCTCCGGGGCGCTTATGTTACCAACACTTGTTCAGAGCACGTTTGGTGCATCTGCTCGGTGCCGGACCGTGCTATGCAGACAGCCCTCACAACACTAAACAGACAAGGTCACTTCTAGTAATTTTTAGCACACAGGAAAACGTGATGAAATTAATAGTAAATTTAACTGCAAAATGAGGGTGGAAAAAAAAAAAAGAGAAAAAAAGAAAGATAAGGAGAAAAAAAGCAAGGATGAGAAAAGTGCCATTCAACCATTTGTACTATATGCAAACATCTAGGGGAGAACTGCCAAGATAATTTTATTGTTTGGGTGAAATTGGCAGTATGGTGAAGAAAATATTGATTATTTTTTTTGTTTATTCAGGCAGTTTAGCGTTAGCCAGACCATTCATTTAAAACATTGTGTGCTTGCTGTCCTCAGTCACCGTGGCCTGTAACTGCCTGATTAAGCAACTATTATTGACAGTAACCCCAAGCCCCGTCCAGCCCTGGCACAGAGGAGAGGAAGGTATGGGAGAGCACAGGGACTAACACACTGGGGGTTGCCCTCTAAACTATCCAAGTCTCCACATAATTCCATCACATGAACATAAAGACAAAAGGTACAGGGACTCTCTATAGGAGAATATCCCCTTCCAATACCACCCAGTCTCCACAAGTACTGATCCTGCTACTAGAGGCTTTCAGAAATTGTGGAAACTAATCAATTCTCATAAAACGCGCCCAAATTTATAGGAATTTCTTGATCTGGCCTCATCCTAAAGCCTCTTCCGTTCTTCACTACACTGTTAGAGAGTTGAGCCAGATAATTTTATTACTGGCCGCTTGAGTGATTGATAGTATTTCCTGCTAATTACTCACGTAGCAATAACAACAAAATTGTTGCGCTCGGGAGGAATAGCAGGCAGTCTGAATGCATTCAGTGACTAATAGAAATTCAGCTATTCTCTTGGCATCAGAGAGGTGGAGAAAGTCACAATTCCTGGAAGATAAAGTACATACGATGACACATTATTTGAAACAGTCTCCTATCGCTGGAGTATTTTCACAAATAGCCTTGATGTGTCTTAAAGGGAAAAAAAAAATAAAAATCAGGTTTGAGCACTAACATCCAAAGGCATAAGATTGTAGAAAGATGGCATTTTCCTAGTACTTCAGCCTCCTCTACAGTACAGCAACAGCCTCAAAGAGGCAGAGCTCAGAGTGTGCTTCAGAACGCTCATTTTCCTGCCAGCTGCAAAATATCCTCACCAGTCTTTAAATATTTCACAACTACAGTACTTGGAGCTACCGTAGTGATTGAGGCACTTGTTAAAGTGACATTTTTTGCCATTAGAGAACTGAAACCATTACAGCCGTTATCTCCCTGGAAAACCACAACTACTAGACAGATGAAACTTGTGCAATACTTAGAAGAAACACTTCGAAACAAAGGCAGGCAGCCCTGGAGACTCTGAAAACGTGTCCTGCAACAGAACTGCCGCTTGATGGCAGTGCACAGCATCCATCGCCGCGCAGAACAATTAATCACCGTTTATTTTATTTTCCACTTATGCACAATATGGCATTGCTTTACCGAGCCAGGCGGAGGCCGGGCGCTTGCAGAGCCACCGCCAGCAGCACAGCATTCGGAAGCAGACAAGGAGGCACTGCAGGTAGAGCCCAGGAGATCGGAGAGTTTACTTGAAAACATCAAACCTCCATCAAACTGACGTCTTCATAACCACGACTCTCGCATCAGCTTCGCCTCAGAACTGCCTCTCGTCTCATAAAATGACTGTCAGCACTTGGCTACAGAAAACAAAGCGGGGACGTGTATCTTGATTGATAAGATGGGAAATTTGTTTGGTCATTTCTAAGGGTAACATAAGAATATTTACAAACTCTCCATACAAATACATTCCACAGAGGAAGAGCAGTTGAAGAGTACTTTCATCCTCTTAAACACCAAGTCCTGCTGTCCATTGCTCCTTCCTCTGTGAGGAGGGGAGGCAAGAGTGCCAGCCAACGCTGGGGATGGGACGCAATCTCTTAGTGTCCTTCCAAACATTAAACACCTCATTGGCTACGACAAGAAATAAAGAACCCTAAATTCAGAGCCTACAAGGTACTTGTCATTTCACCCAGTTTTTATTAAAACTCTTATTGTGATAATGTAAGGATTCCTTTCACATTTTCAGGAAATGGAGTGAAGCAATATAATAGGTCCCCAAAAGAGATGGTTGTCTCCTCTGCTTTCCCACCCCTACCTTGTACCAGCTCCAGCATCTTTCTTCTGGAAGACATATTATTTAAAGTTCACGCATAATGCTGCAAAGCAGTGGTGACTTAAAGGCAGAAGCTCAGACTAGTGCTCCAGACTTTGTTTAAGCTAGTCCATTTATTGTTTACCAGCACATTCATACCCACAAAACAGGATCACAGAAGATCAAATAGATAATTATGGGAGGAGGACCTGCAACCCAAATTGCCAGCATCTTCATTTTCAGATAATATGGAAGAAACATTGAGAAGGAGCCTCTCAGCTGCAATTTAATCAATGGCTAATCCTGAAAGAAGGCAATGCTGATGGTCAGGAGGCTTCTTCTGACCTCCCCAGCCAAAGCTGCCTTCAGTAAATGCACAGAAGTGGCCGTTTCACAAGAAGTCCTATACAAATATCACACAGGTCTCAGAAGCTTGCGAATGCCTCACTTAAGAGGAGCAAGCCAAGTGAACAGCCTCATGATAACTAATTTGTGCAACCTAATGTCTTCATTTAGGTACCCGGGAGCCGGGAAGCAGCAGGCAGCTTGCCAGAGCATGGAGCAGAGCTCAGACGGCAGCTGCCAGACACCCATTTCAACAGAAGGGACGACTTCTTGCATGAAGTAGACCAGAATTTGGGAAGCGGAAGATGAAAAGAATCTGGATCAAGGACCTAAGTAACAAAAACTTAGAAGATGAGGTCAAGCACAGTTTAGTGAGGAAACTACTTTGCCTGTAGAATGAAAGCAGAACCAGACAAGTTGCAGTATGTACCTCTCAAAAAATCAGTTTATTCAGGCGCCCCAACCAACTTTCTTAAAACCAATCAAGAAGCAGGTTCTTCCACAAGCAAATCTTTTATTTGTAAAAGGTGCTCAGAGGCCTTCCACTCATTCATAATTCAAAGACATGTTGAAGGTGGGGCAGAAAACTACTTTGTCATTAAGAAGAAATCAAGTACCCAACAAATAAGAGACAAGAGGTTTATCAGATCCTCTCACCCCAGAGCTGAACTAAACATCAAGGCTGGTTCTCCTCTTGCCTAAAGACCTTGAGAGAAAGTAAGACAGGGCTTCTGTACAGTGATTTTCGTGAGAAATCCCCACATCAAAAGCATGCGAGGTATGTTCTACTTTTTCTGGTGGACTGATCTCAAGATATTCAGGCATCCCAGTGGCCTTTGTCACCACAGATGCCACTAAGCAAACAAATTCAACATTAGTAGAAAAGTAACTAAACCAGAGCTGCCAATCTCATGACAACATTTTACTGTAGGATTATAAAGTTATTACAATTTTGTCCTTTTGTCCCTTTGGTAGAGATTTCTGAAGATCATTAATTATTTAGCACAAAACAGTGCACAAGTCACACTTGAGATGGTTTCAGGCACGGTAAGAACCTGGGTGCCAGGCATGGATGTCTGCACGACACCTCACTCCGGACACGGGGAACCGCAGCGTGTGGGACAGACACTGCTGCCACAAGCCTCAAGCTCTCTGTACTGTGAATTTTTTTCTTTAATGCTTCAGTATTTATTCAAAAGAGAATTTTTTCCTTAAAACATGAACATCAGAGGTTATCGCAATTGTTTTTCTCAGAAATACACAGTGCACTTCTGCAGGGCATCATCCTGTGTAAGAGGTGTAAGTGGGAGAAAAACATTATAAGCATTATCCTTTTCTTCCCATTTCAGATTAAAGCAGGACACTCTGGGAAATCTACAGAAGTAGTTCATTCATTAACAGAACAGAGGACCTACTGTACCCAACACCCAGGTTATACTGAGAGAGGGTCCAGGCATTCTTTCTGAGGCTTTTGAAGTTCATACTTCATTAAGTTGCATGACATTTTGGCTTGGAAGTGGGAGCTCTCATCTCTATCAAAACTCTCCTTGAGAAACTCTGCAGGTTACACAGCTCGTAAGTGGCAGTTTATACAAGAGACTCCATCCACAGCCCTGATTAAAGACTAAAGTCAATGTTAGCATTTTTATCAATTAAGTGTTTGCCCTCCCATGCAATCACCAGTTATGACACATTTGGGTTTGTCACTCCAAATAACGTGGGCACACCTTAGACAAACCAGGCAGAGGAGTGCTGTGATTTAAAACAAGTTTGTTCCTTTTAATCAAAAAGGAAAAGGGAAAAAAGTTTGCAGCGATACATCATCCTTCTCCAGCTGCTAATCTTTTCCATTTCACACCCACTGATCATTATCACCGTGAAAAAACATTCCTGTCTTAAAGGCAGATCTAAGGTTGTAGCCTTGGTAGTAATCAAGAGAAGATGACAATGCTTCCCAACTCGTCCCCTGCATGTTACTCCAGTCCTGTTCCAACACATTCATACCCAACACTGCTTCTAAAAAAACCCAACACTGATTTCAGAGCAGCAGGAGATGCGAGTGGGTTAGAAGAAGAGTCAGTAACGTGACAAAGATCCTATAGTTAGCAGAGGCTGAAATCGGAACCCACACGGGTTATTTTTGAAGTAAGATTTTCAGGACATTGTATGCAGCTGAAGATTCGACCTTGGTCATTCACTCACGTGCACTTTATATTTATTAAAGTTTGGTTAGAAATGAGGACACAGCTTGTGATCCTTGATCCTTTTGCAATTAAATCTCCTGCTGCATACTCTGCTGGATTCTCAATTAATGATAACGTTTATAAAAAGATCAATGCTTCATCGTTACAAAGCTCTTTCCTATTTTCTTTTGCTTCCCTGGATGTTAGCAACAGTTGAGTTTAAGCTAAGTGACTAATTTAAATTATTTAATTTATAAACAGAGATCTGTTGGATCTCTGGGATGGGGCTTTGGATGATGGATGGGGCTTTGAGCAACCTGGTCAAGTGAAAGGTGTTCCTGCCCATGGCAGGGGGGTTGGAACTCGATGATCTTTAAGGTCCCTTCCAACCCAAACCATTCTATGATTCTATGAATCACAACAAGAAAGGTCACAATAATAAACCTCCATTGTTTAGAACAATGTTTTTTCCTATCTGCATACTCCTGGATGATCTGGATATTCCAATAACATACTGACAATAGATAGGAAGTACCTTACAATACTCAAGTTGAAATTTTGACTTTTGTTGGTAGAGATACACAACTTTTATAAAAGCGCGATGATCAGTGAGGTTATTGCAAGGACTCAAAAACAAACGAAACTGAAGCTCCCAACTTCCCACCTCCCATCAACCAAAGCCTTCTGCAACCCTCCCATTCCACCTAAATGATTCGGAGCGACTCCACCTGGAATGATTCGGTCCTTCAGCTTTGAGAATCTGGGCTTCCCGAGCACAAAGCCCCAGGCAGATCAGAAATAAGGTTTGAAACACTATCCTTCATCCGCCACACTGTGCTCAACTGAGTTCCCATATCATTGGGACAGCACTGAAATTAAAGTAAGATGTATGTTAAGATAGTTTTGGATTTAATCCAACATCTGTGCATCAGTAGAGATGTCTCCAACTACAGGTTGAGGCAGACAACCAAAGGACTGTCCAGCCACTTCTTTTTTTTGCACATCCTGCAGTAAAATGCACCTGAAGAAATGAATGTATTTTAAGGATATTGTATTACAGAATATCCCCTTTTCCACAGAACATCCATAGTTGCACCAAAGACTATGTAAAGCATGATGCCTATAATTACACATTGGAAAGAAGACAACCCATGAGAGCAGCAGCAACAGAAATCAGATACACTCAATCCAGCCAAATGACAGTTGCTTTTTGTAACCTTAACCCGTGCTAGGGAAAAAGCTGTGAGATAAAGCTTGGTCTCTGCCAACAGGCTCCCCGTGCTATGCTGATTATGGCCCTGGGGAACACCTCGGCATTAAAGTCAAGCTTGTATCACAAAGTTTAAGACCCACTGCCGTAATAGGGAGAACCCGAACCTTGATCATCACAGTTACGTGAACCACAGAAGACCCCTGTCAATGACTTTCCCACTCTACCACCCGCCTTGAGAACATCACTGCTGGCACTAAGACAACAGCTCATTAGTCCCCCATCGAGAGAGCTGAGGAAGGAGGAAGGGGGTCTGAACATCTTCATTTCAAATTCACACCACAATATTACGCCACAGGCTCTGCAAAGTAACGCTGCCTTTTATAAAGGCAATTACGTGTTGACAGTGGTACAGATGGGATAACTCCTTGACCTACAGCCTGTTTAAGCACCAGCATTAACGGTATCGCACTTGGTGCACCTTCCCCGTGCTATATTGAGGAACGTTTCGCTGCTCTATCTCTCCTGGCACGAGCTCCTCTGCCCCATGACCATGCTGCTCTGAGCAGCACCAAGCTCCAGGGCCAGGAAAGCCCGTTAAGCAGCATTAACGGCAGGTAACGAACAGCACTGGGCAAGAGACACAAAGCTCCCGGGAGGACCATCTGAAAAAGCCAGCAGCTGTCTTGTCTGCAGAGGAAAGGCTGAGCTCGTGTCCCAGCCCAAACCTGCAGCAATATAACACTTAGCTCCGGTTCCTGGAAACCTCATCGACCAGCAGAACAATCAGACAACGCTTAAGTGGGACAGACTTATTTAATCACAAAAACACGACACTCATTATTACTACAGGATGCTTTTCCCACCTTATCTCTTAATCTTTACACTTAGAAAGGCCAGTAGTCTCATCCCAGTGGTCATAAACTCTGCAGAGGCAGGACAGCTGATTTTCACATAAATAAAAGGTAAATAAAAGTCCAAGCAGCCAAAAAAAAGGTACCAAGAAGGATGCAGCAGGTGGTTCTTCTCTCTATTTAGGTGTTATGAATAATATAGGAATCTCTATTACTCTATTAGTGTGTATGTGGAAGTACCACCTTTTCCATCACTCACAAAACTTTGTTCCCAAGTACACGGGAAACTTCAGGTTCCCAAAACACTTTTCATAATTGTACGGTATTAATCTGGGCAACCTGGTAATGATCACATAAGAGGAAACGTGCTCCAGCTCTCTAATTGGCTTCCAGGAACCGAACTGGAGACATCATTTTTACTTTCTCCTCCTAAAAGGAGCTCAGTAATGCTGCTTATGATTAGAACAACTACTAAATGGAGCTTTCAGGATGAAACTCATGGAAGATTAAAAATAAATAAATAAACAAAATTAAGTAATCTTGAATCTAAACTATTGGTTTAAAAGAGGAAGAGTGTAAAACACACAATACAAAGGTGTCAAAAACAAAGGGGTAAAATTTTGGAGAAGAAATTTTTCCTGAAAGTAGACAAATATAAGGAGATCCCCTGACATCTCTGTATTGTCTGTTATTTCCAATTGTTTACTTCACAGAGATGAAATTCCTTATGGAGAAATTCACAGAATACTGTTCTCAGTTATTTGAAAACAAGCTCAAGAAGCCTGTACACAGAAACAGAGTTGACATTACATTGAAGAAGGAACCTGGCGAGGTTTGGTATTCACCTACCAACCTCTGAGCCACAGGACTGTTGCATCTGCCTTTTGAAAAATAAAAATACCAGGAAGATACATTTTTCTTTATGTTCTGCTCACACCTAACAACTAGAGATTTGCAACTGGAGATGAGATGAGGTGTCAATGAACAACACCTGAAAAACAAAACCAAACTTAAAATGTATATTATATTATATTTATATTATGCATATTATACCGAGAGCAAACAGGAAGACTAAATACTGAACTTTCAAGGTCTTTGAGTTTCGGTTTTTGCCCCCCACAGCTACCAAAACTTGTTTGTTTTAAAAGGGAGAGAATTTGCATATAGACCTGGCCAGCAGAGGAGGAGAGAAAAGGGAGTCACTGATGTATTAATAATGTTGCCATCAACTTATTTGCACTGCAAAGAAACACTGAGTGCCATATAATCTTTATTTTCCACCAGGCTACGTCTGACTTCAGCAAAATCCTCATCACAATCATGTGAGAACGAGGACTTTTAAGTATACCTCTCTAGCATTACATAGTAAATACAAACCCACACAAAACGGTGGGAAAATAAACTAAGTCAGAAGATAAGAGTGGGAAAACAAAGCCTCCAGATTAGTTAAGTCATACCCTGTTCAAAAGACATAAGGATAATTTTATCCTGCTTTCTACCATTCATGTTTCTACCGTAGCTTCTGTATCAAATATTTGCACATAAGTTTCGTTCTCTTTTAATGTGTCCTAAATTTAAATTAAGTTTCCTCAAAGTCAAGGGGCATTCAGTATGCTTGTGATTTAACAAATTTCAGGCAGCGTTTAGTTTCACAGTAATACAAAATATGGTGGTATATGCCAGAAAAGCCATTCTCCCAAAGTCAGGTCACACTACGTAATGTTTTAATCTTGCTTCAAGCACAAGATTTAGCACAGTAAGTAGAGAATAAATTCCAATACAAAATTCCAGCTGGTAATTAAACACAGGCAAAATTTAAAAGCTTCCATGGCATTAAAGGTCAATACAATCCATTATTTACAGCACGTAACACTTTCCAAGGTATAGGTCTATCACCAGCTCTAACTGTTTCTCCTTCCTTCCTTCCCCTTAAAAGCCACATTTGCAAGCAATTTTCTCCCCAAATTTTCCATCCTTGCACCCAGCTCTACCCTAGTTAGCGAGGTCTGTGGGTAGGACCATAAGCCCACGGATGGCTTCCCCGTGCTCTGAGCATGGCACGGCTGCACGGAAAGCGAATGGTTATGAGCCTGGCTGGCAGCTTTGGCACAAATTTAACACACGTGCGTACACCCCCCCCACAAAGCCAGGTCTAATTTGACAGTCCCCACGTTCTGCAACAAAGCTGCTATTCAAGAGGGAGAGAGGAAGCTTGTTCCCTATTAACGTAGCCGTGGAGGCTACAGGCTCCCAGGAGGCTGACGTAAAGCATCCCCTGCTGCAGCCCTCGCAGCACAACCCTTCCCTGCTCCCAGTTCCTCCCCGCCACGGCTGAAACGCCGACCAGAAGAATATTATCACAGTGGGCAAGCACCGGACACCGGGGGATGCCCTGTTTTCCACACAAGCAATTTCTTCTCACGGCCTCTCCACACATCGAGTCGCCAGAGCACAGCCACGCGCTCCAGCATGCTTTGGGGAGGAAAAAAAAATATATATAAAAGCAGGGCGATGCCTGCGCCGTGACAGCATTACAACGTGTCTTAAAACTTCTTTAAAATTGTCTGCTGGAAAGACAAGAGGAGTTCTGTGACTTACCTGAGCATTACCACCGAGCATTTGCAATTCAATAAATACAAATAAGGTAGCAAAATAAATACAATAAATACAAATAAGGGGAGCAAATTAAAAAGGAGCAGTATCTCCAAAAGAGGCATTTTGTGTGATTAGCAATAGAGGAAAAAAAACCTGTTTAAATTTTGTACTCACATATAATGGAGCTTGCTGTGGATTAAGTTTCATGACCTCAGAACACTGAAACAAAAAAGAAAAGACAAATTAGAGACATTTTTTGTAAAATTGTAAGTACTTCTTCACACTCTGCAGAACGTTAAACTTCCAAAGCTGTATTGTCACCTCTATATTGCTTTTCTCATAGTCACTCTTACACAACAATTTTCTGTTTTCTCTTTCGGATCAAAAAAGGATCTATCACCTTTTTTTTTTTTTTTTAGTGTATACTCCCATTAGGCAAAGGCAACTCTAAAATGATTTGCAGAGCAAAGCGCTCATCTGAATCATCAACAATATTGGCACTGAGGATATCCCAACCCTTAATTGCTATCTGTCCACACATTCCCCCACTCCCACCCAAAAAATGTTTTATAAAGATTTGTAGTTCTCTCTGCTGTTGGAGAAGACCAATTACTCTGGCAGATACTACCTTGCCCAAGCTATTTTGGTGCCTTTTCTTTCCCCTCCCACTGGACTGTTTGTTCAACAAACATTTCAAAACTATTTAAAAATCAAACTATCAAAAATTCTCCTTGCAAAACTGAAGAAAAACTCCAGAATAGATGACGCTCATGATTGGGCACCAGCATTTTTCATAGTCAAAAAACTACCATTACTCATCCTACCAAGGTGATTTTAGTCAAGAAAATTTCCTCTTTCAGGTCTGCCTGCCCCTGGAATTTCTATACAACCTGGTGATAGTATTTGTATTGAGCTTTGAATCAGTTGAACCTGAATTTCACTTGCATTAGTTTCTCCATTGCAGTAGAAAATATTCACCCTAAATGAAAGCTGTTAAGTTTTCATTTAATGTGCGTATTAAGCAGCCCAGGACCCTGAGATGAAGGAATGCAAAACAATTAAAAATGGAATTTCTGCTGTTGCTCGTGTCTGCAGTACTGGTAATGCTCTGCAAATACTTCAAAACCTTTTTAAAAAAAAAGGATGAAATACCACTCTGCTTTTCACACAGAAAACACAGGATCTTGTTTATACTTCGTTCTCTTCCAAATCCCACAGTTTGCCTTTAGTGAGACAGAAATTAAACCACAGCCGAAGTTTTCTTAGCTGATTCCAGCTATCCTTACTCCCTCACACGCTCTTCTTATTTTACAAAGAAGCATTTTTGTACTGGTTGCTCTAAAACGTCTGAGCTACCTGCCAAGCTTGCTCACCGAAACACAGTCCCTCTGCAAAAGGTCCTCCAAGGCAGCCAGGAGACAGATGAATATTTTGCAGTAGCTTTAAATCTAGTCAAATCCATACCTATTTTCAGCCTCAAGATTTCCCTTCCAACAGCAAGAATGCCTCAAAATGGTTATGCTTGATCGTTTTCCCTGTATTTTCAGCTCTTACAAAGACTGACTTACTCATGAAAATAGGGGACTAGTAGCACTAGCTGTTGTTAGGGCAGGTGAGCTCCAAAACCAGCTCTGCAAGCAAATCCTCACTTCTGCCCTACAACATGCTCCTGCTATTCCAGTCCTACTGAGGGCTCAAAAAGAAAAGAAAAAAAAAAGAAATAAAACCCCCAAAAATATGCACAAACCCTGCCAATCTCCCTCATGACCTACCTGAGTGCCTCTTCTCTCATTCTGAACCTGAGCATCTTGACCAGGGGTACCAAAACGTTATCCAGCCCAAGAGTGTATATTGTATCTTACGGAAATTAAACAATGGTTGGAAAAACTCCCTTTTAAGCTCCCTTCACATTTGCATTTTTACAAAGTCTCACTGCAACGGACCAATTACCTCAGGAAGCAAAATGCAGACCTGTAGTCTTAACACAGCAATTTGGTAGTATTTGGATATGACTTTTTAAAAAAAAATATTACAGCACAGAATCAAAACAGTTCTGTCTCAGACAATAATAATTAAAAGGAGTTAATATAAAGCATCTTTTCCTCATCACATCTTTTCAAGTCTTGACAAGTAATCAAACAGCCTTTCTTTTTGCTAATAAAAGATAGCATGAGATACCTTCAAAGACAAAGAATCTATACTTTTGGGTTTACATCAACTATTAGGGTTATTCCTTACACCCAAAATTCAGCCATCATTCTATGCTACAGGAAAAAGTGCAAGTTAAAGGTTGTCACATAAAAAATTCAGGAAAACAGACATGACATGTTTGTATCTGCCCAAGACACCACAGGCAATACATATATTCTGCTCCTGAAGTTTTGCTCCACTCCCACAGGGCTCCTTTCTTATTGACTGCTTCCCCAGTGCCTTAGCCTACCCTTTTCAGCAAAGCCACGGAGGGACTTCTGTTACACCAAAACTAACGGTTCTTTATTGGACATTTGGGTTGGAATGCCATAGAACTGATCAGCTGTGAGCCCCCTCCCTGCTTTCACAATATTTGTACAAGATGCCATTCTAGCACCTGCTACCAACACCCATCACACCTTCATAAAAAGGAGAAACCACAGTTCATGTGCTCCATCCCAAAACCTACTCTGCTGGGTTTATCCAAAGTGAGAAGCTGTTATGGTTCACATCACACTTGGCACACTCAAGACATTTTAGCTGAAAGTCCAAACATGCAAACACTGCTCAAGCTCCTTTGATGAAGTTTTTCATTAGTCCTTTTTAACAGAGCAGACAATATGAGCATTAGTGAGAATGTTCCTTTTAAGGCCATTGGTGGAAACCGATAAAGAGAGCTTTCCTGTGCTGTCTAGCTCTAAATAGGCTGCACTGAAGGTATCAAAGATCTGTATGAAACATCAGCTGCAGAAGGGCATGCCCTCAACAGAGCATCTAGGCTTTTGTAATTCAAGGAATAAAGTGAGATGGCATCCTCAGATCTTTGCCATCCAACAGGAGCATAGACCATTTTGTCCTGCTCCATCACCTTCCCAGCAGATGCCTGATAGCAGCCGAGTAGGAAGAAACGGGAAAGTGGAGAAAGACAAGTACAGGCCAGGAAAGGATGGGCTGGCATTAAAAAATCCCCCTGGGTAATGCCTGTCAGAGCCAGAATTGGGTTTTGGCTGTAATAACAGTGCCAGAAGTCACAGAGTCCAAAAGAAATAAATATTTGATGTGTAAGGAAGGGAGAATATTGACACTTCCCATCAAGGAAAAAAGGGGAGGCCTAAGGGTTCAAACTCATATGTTTTTATTGGGGGTTTTGGCAAGAGAAGTGCAAAGCAGCCCAAGTGAAATAAGGCAACATTGGTGAACATTTGGTTTTGTCACACAAGAAAACAAAAATCCTAGAAATACTTCTTCCAGGAAGATTTTTTTTTCCCCCTCTCTTATCTTACTAGTTGGCCCTTACACATCAGTAAGTTAAAATGATTTTGTAATACACACGTCAGTCCAATTTTTCAAAGGATGCAAGCTCAGTTTTACAAGCAGACAGGCAGGTTTGGAAGATATTTTATTTTATCTTGTTAGGAAGTGTTTTGGCAAAAACAAATGAGAAAAACTGAGTGACAGATAAGCCCGAATGACTACTCTGCGTCAGTACAGGACTAAATTTAGGTTTCTAGACAACGGAACTTCTCCAACCAGTGGGTAGGCAGAGAACAGCCACTGAAAACCTCAAAAAAAAAAAAAAAAACCAAACAAAAACAAAGAAAAAGCAAGACAAGGGAAAACAAAAGAAAGATCATGCTGGTCATAATCAACATTCACAAGGATCCTAATATAGTTAATTAGTAAGTGTAAAAATAAGAGGAGGGAGGGGGGAAGAAATAAAGAAAAAGACAAAAAAGGCTAAATTGTGTTTTCTCTGATATTAGAGGAGCACATCCTTCAAGCTGATGCCTGCTTTGAGCCCCAGAAAGCAATTTTTATTTTTTTGGGCAGGTAGCACTGGCTGTATCAGGTATGGCAGATTGCAGTGAGAATACCTGTCCCCACCATGAGACCAGTGGGGCTGCACATGAACTGCTTTGGAAGCCCAACTAACGAGAATAGGCAAATATAAATCCCACCTCCCTTGCCCAGCTCCCACCCCCTACAAGAAGTCATGCTATGGGTCCCCTCCTGGCAGCCAGCAGATTCTGCTCCAGCAGCAGTTGCCTATACTTAAAACATTCATATTATTTCTTGCAAATAGCTGAATCTTTTGAATTTCAGCATCTGGGAGTTTTATCACATGTTCTACAGCCATCCAGACACTTATCTTGCAGTGTTTCTGGAACTGTGTTAGGTTTTCCCCCTCAGGATAACAGCGAAATCCCTTGCGTTTGTGTATATGAAATTAGGACATGAAATAAAAGTCCAGGTTCAAGCTCTTAAAAACAACAGTGGTTTTCAATACTATAATGATCTGCACAAGTCAGTAAAATTGAAAGCTACAGAAGTCTTCTCAAAACGGGAAGGCTGCTTTTCTGCTTTGTTAAGCACTAAAGAATTAATACAGTGAGTGGTATTAAAGTTTCTTCTAGAGAACTTCAGTGTTGTTTTGCACAAAAAAATTCATGGAAGAGGACAAACGACTGTGCTTGATTTCTCTGGGTATGGTAACATCTGACAAGGAAAGAAAAGGAAAAAAAAGCATTTATTTGCTTTACTGTGGTTCCCAAAACCTCAGCCAGGATTAAGACTCCATTGGTTACGTGCTGTAAAAATGTCAATGCAAACAAAGTTTCTGCCCTGAAGAGTGTACAAACAAGCACAGGCAGCGGGAAGGGATACAAACACCAAGTGCTTTAGCAATAAATCCTCTTCATCCACTACTTCCAGCTACCATTTAATTTAACCTTAATTAGTCGGCTTATTTCTTGTAGGCATCACACGCAAAGTAGATATCTTGAGGACAAATGGGGAAACGAGGCCGATGGTCCTCCAGATCTGCCCAGCCCACGCACAAGCAGTAATGCTGAAGGTCTGCAAACACCACGTAAAATGGCTTTTTGATTTTTCTCCACGACTCCCCGTTTGGGCTTGCCCTTCCTGGCTGTAGGCTGGCATCAAATGCCGGCTTCGCCGCCCAGCTTCTGTATTCTTCCCGGCATCCACTCCTTGCTGCTTTGCAAAGAGTATATAAGAAAGAAAACACAGTGCTGTTCTCAAGACCTCAGCCTCAGAGCCTTCTGTTTAGCGATTTATA
>JAOXNO010000070.1:35309522-35324456 GCA_028565335.1 Limnodromus scolopaceus
GCCCTTCCTGGCTGTAGGCTGGCATCAAATGCCGGCTTCGCCGCCCAGCTTCTGTATTCTTCCCGGCATCCACTCCTCGCTGCTTTGCTCCACGGACCATACAAAGAGTATATAAGAAAGAAAACACAGTGCTGTTCTCAAGACCTCAGCCTCAGAGCCTTCTGTTTAGCGATTTATATATTTTTTTTTATTAGAAAGGAGAGCTACAGGATGCACAGAAACAAGAACAACCCCTCTCAGCTCCAACGCCGACCAGAGCTGCAACAAGCAGGAGGACAAGGGGCATTTAATCCATGTGGTATGATGCCTGGGAAAACCTACCTACCCCCTTCCCTCTCTCCTATGCACTAAATATACTTCAGTTTTAATTGTTTTAGCTTTTTTCAAGCTTTTCAAGATCAGTTTTAAGGGTTTTATAGGTAAACTTCAGTTTTAGATACACTTCAAGTTTAAGCTTTGCTGAATCTTACCTGAAGCTCTGCATTCTTTTTTTTTTTTCATTTCACTATTTGATTTTAGAAACAAAGCTTTAATCATGCACTCCCAGCTGTACAAAAAACAATCTTAGCCATGAAGAGCTTGTGGCTGCGGGTAGGAAAGAACAGCCAAAAAACACACGAAGAAATCTGATGAAGCTACAGATTGCGTGGAAAGCATTCGAATAGATAAGCAGAAATGCAGAGAAAGCAGGGTGGCTTTCCAGCTACAAGGAGGACCGCATCACAGCATCGCCGGGCTGAAAGTCAAAGGAGGATTTTTTTTGTTTTATTTTATTTTATTTTTTAAATGTAACAGAATTTTCTTTGTGCAAAACCATTCTGCAACACTGGTTTGTAAGGATGTCAGTCCTTGAAAGGACTAAACTTTGTGACTTCAAGACTCTGGAGTAACACTTCACCAGGTAGTCCAAACTCCACATCCCACAGAAAATAGAGAAGCGCTATCTACGCTGGTTATTTGTAAGAGAATAAGCCATAAACAGATTTTCTTTTGTACTGTAGCATCGCCACCAATAAATACACCCACAGTGGGAGAACGTGCATTATAGCCAATCCTCAGATCCTCACCCTTTAGACAAACAGCCCATAGGCTGTAAAACAGTTTAAAGAAACCCAAGGATTTCCAGGGAGCACTCATCCACCCCCTTCGGCTGGGCTGCGTCGCTTCCTTCTGTACAGCTGCACTACAAAAATAAAATCAAGCTTCCAAAAACACATCGCTTCTCATTTAACACAGCACCGTGTCCTCAAGGGCACTCCCCCACACTCTGGTTTTACAAAATGTTAATTTATGAAGTGCTTCGAAGTAGCAGGAGGATTGAGTTTCAGGAACTAAAGTGCTCCTGCTCTAAACTATACAAGATAAATAAAGATGGGGAAACAGCAAGCGGGGGGACCAGAGAGAAGACCAACAGGCCATATACAGACGGGTTCCTGCCGGAGCCACGAATTTCATGCAAAGAGAACTAAAATAGCAACATGTTTCACAAGTTTATTGTTCTCCCCTACTGTCAAGGGAATTACTGAGCTGGAATTTTTGCCCGTTTCTTATGAGTGGTATATGACATTAATGCATTGTTTTACCCGTCACCAGTCTCCTCACTTTTTTTAAATAATAGAATTATTTTAAAAAGGCCCTTCTTGGTTTGGCATTTTGGTTTAGGGTGTTGGTTTTTTTTTTTCTTTTTTTTCACCTGTAGCAAAAAGTCTGAAAATGGAAAGAAACAATGACTTGAGGGGTTTTTTTATTACTTATATTTTCTTGTTTGGCGTTTTTCCTGGGTATCTTCCTACAAAGTTCAGACCTGCAATAACTTACTCTCACCCTGCGGTGCTGGGTCAGATACAGGTTTCTTCATAGCCTGTCCCACAAGCTTCACTCACACTCAATGAACTCCAGAACTCGCCATTCATAAAATGAACCAGCTTTCTAATTGGTCTATTAATGCCCCCTCCTTAAAATTCATGTGAAAAGAAACTAAAAAAATCCAGGTCAAAAGCTATAGAGAGCTTCGGCAGCAGAAATAAACCCATAACCCAGTTCCTCAATGATGTGCATGGAGAAATTTGTATAAATAGAGTAACTGCAATTGTAGTGGCTAAAATAAACCTTAAGACAGAAGATGACCACACATCCTTCCAGTCATCATACTACTAAATCCAGACCAACTTTCCACGTAGCTAAAATGCATAATTTTGCATATCTAGTCAGAAATAGGAGGAATTGGGAGAAATAACCCATCCCAAGGTTATTTTGCAGACGCATAGGAAAGTGATACCACCAGCAAAAGCCATCGACCGCGGAGAGGAGAGGAGGTGAGGAAAGGAGAAACCACACTTCACTTCAAACGTGTGGCAGCAAACAAGTTACCAGCATATTGCAGCATTGTGTTTACTCTCACAGCTGCTCTCAGAACTAAAATAACCCCAGATACTCGCGTACAGTCATCCGAATTTATGTTAGTTGCTGAAGGTTATGTTTTGTCACTAAATTCATGGCTTAAAAAACAAATAAATAATAAATATATCCCTCATGCAGCATTTCCACAGGTGATCCTGCTTCCCAGCTGTGTCCTGTCTGCAAACAAAACCATATGCTGCCGTTCAATCGCAAACACACAGGAGTTTCTTTTGGCTGCGAGCAATGGAAAGGAGGTTTAAAGGCGTTTTGTGTTGGCCTGGCTCTACCATCGCTCGCCTCCGAAGGCGCACCAGCCGCATGCAGATTGCTTTCACAGCAAGGAAAAGAAACAAAACTTCATGACGCCTTTCTCCCCCCAGAAAAAAAATAAAAATTGAAAAAGAACATATTAAATTGCAAAAATCAGCCTAAAATACCCTCTTTTTTTTTTTTTTTCCTTTTTAACAGCGTCGGAAAGCTCAATACCATGGCCTTCACATACCAGAGCCCACCAAACAGAAGTCAAGGAGTTGCTTGCCGGGTTATTCTGCAGCAGAGGGGCTGGGAGCCTCGCTGGAACGCAAGCTAACAGAGCGTCACTGATTTAATTGACTGATGATTTAATAAAATGCTCTGGATATAGATTAACTCGCTTTGCTTAATGTAGCCCAGCTTCCTGGCAGCAGGAACTTGGCCCAGCGCTGCTCCTGGCCTGGGAGCTGGGTTGTCCAGGGGCTGCACCCACCGCTGCTCCGGGATCACCCCTGCTCCAGACGGGACATGACACCTCCCCTTCCCCAAATTCATCCCGTTATCCTTCCCAAAACAATGAAGCTTACCACAAAGCTAAGGTAGAGGGAGCAAATAAAATAATAAAAATAACAAATAATAAAAATAATAAAAATTAAATAATAAATAGTAAATATAATTAAAAAATAAGCTTAAGTCTTCTTTACACTATATTAAGCCCCCTACCCAGCTCTTCCAGCCCTGCCTTACTCCAGAGATGAATACCTGGCCAAATACCCATAGACTCAGGACTGAGTTTCTTCTTTCACACTGTTTCAATCTCATAATTGTCAAAAAAAAAAATAAAAAAAATCATTTAATGGATTACTTAATTCCTACCCAAAGCCTGGAAAGAGATGAAGCAGTGTGGGGTTAATAAAAGCAGCGCCATTCCCTGTGCCTGGCAGAGGAAGGCAGCAATCGCTCTCAAATGCGCACATCTGGTTTCCCTGCTCCCATCTCTTCACCCATTAGTAGATATAAAAAACAAACCCACAAAACTCAAATCACAGCGGCTATCACTCTACATTCCATGTGCTCAACTTCAAATACAGAAAGACACTGTAAAAGTTGGAAAAACAGAGAGTAAAAGGATTATTTGCCAGCTCTAATTATACAAACTGATCTCATCCTCTTGTCATAAGCCTCTTTCCTGTGTCCGGAATCTATTTGTGCAACATAAAGACCAGCCTTTTGTAAATGTCCAAGGGTCATCAACACAGGGTGATTAATTTCCCATTTTACAATACACACATACTGTCAACCAATTAACTTGTAATAAGATATAACCCTGCCCTCGCTTGTCCATTTTTTCCCCTTAAAAATATTACTAATGGCAAACGGTATTTAAGATACCGATTTGTAAAATCCAAACGATGTTTCAAAAGGAGCTATCACGCTGCTATAATAAAATAAAAATCACAGACCCCATCTTCTGTTCAAGTAGCTACATCCTAATAAAGTTAAGAACTAACAGCCGACTTGGATTAAAGTGCAGCATGTACGCAAAAGCACACGTATGTTTATACTCAAATTAAGTCTTCCAACAGGTTCTGGGGCAGCTGTTTCACGTATGCACCAGACATTTATCTCAGGCTCAAATATTAACTTCCAGAAATCCTTAGCAGACATTCTACATGCCTCCTTAAATGACTAAAATCCAGTTTATACCTTCCAATAAACTTTGTAGTTTGAATACACGTTTTGGCAGTAAATTGCAGAAGCTCTCAATGCTCAAGCTCTTCCAGCTCACGTTTGGAAGAGAGATTATTGGCTTTGGGTGCTTAATGAGGAACTTCTTGAAAAGCTCCAATTTTCAAAGGACAAGTAAAACCAGAATTTTCTGCAGAATCGGGGTCCATCCTGGCAAGTATCAAGCTGGGTAGCCAAAGCAGAAGCACCATGAAAGGTGCTAGTTACCTTTGAAAGCAAAGATGCATTATATGGGACTGACAGCACCTCAGGACGCTCAGCACCAGACGAAGAACAGGACTTGGGGAGTATTTCACCCAAGTGTATAAAAGGATCAACACGAAGGGCAGCTGTCATCAGCACCGAAATGCCTGGAGCCTTGCAGTGGGAGAGAGCAACACCTCTCACTATTGATTCCAACAACTCTTGGCTACAGCAGGTTTTTAGGATAACCCTTCTCCACCTTATTACTCCCCTGACTCTCAGAGCTGTGTTTAGGAACTACACTGAGCAGTGACGTTTGCACAGAAGAAACAAAACCCCCAAGCCCTAGAGCTGAGGGATAAGGCTCTGCTTCTCTCCGTGCCCCGCAAGCCACAGCGCTCGCACTGCCTTCCCAAAAACGCAGACGTGGAGTAGAAAACGATGTACAAGGCCCAAAGCACCAGGCACGTTTTCCTGCTGACGAATATTATTAAATATTTCCCAGCCCGTGCGAACCAGGTAGTTATCCAATCCATATTTTAATAAGTGCATGCACCAACCTTAACTGCTAAAACCACAGGTAGGGTTGGAAAAATTGGCATCAAGACCAAGAGACGCCTCCACTCTCATTTTGGTCAGAGCAGCTTTGGTACTCCATGTTTTAATGTGCTTTTCCTCTCTGAAGAACCCATCAGACTCACTTTTCCCTCTAGGCTCCCTTTTGCAAACGCTCCTGCTCTGTGGCTTTAGGCATCGTGGACTTACTCAGGGAAAGCCTGGCTGGCATTTTTTTTTCCAGAAGAGGAAAACTTCATCTGAAACTTCAGGTTTCCTACTGGAGAACCTGTGGTAGCCCCACTCCCTGTGGCACAGAACAACCGCATCTGCCACTGGAAAATTAAGAATTGTTTCTCCTTAAGCGCTCCTTTTCTTTCAACTCAGAAAACTATGGGAAAAATACTCTCCTGTAACAAGTATTTTATTTAGGTAGTCACAGAATATGGTCGTTTTACTGGAGGATCCCTTCTAAGACATGACGGTCTCAAAAAATGCACATCATTCACCCAGCGAGTGCAATGATGGAGTCACTTGGTACCACATCCCCAGAGTGGAAAAATTAGAGCTGCAGCTCTGTTCCCAGGACGCTGTACTGCATTACACACCCAGGGAATGCCACGCAAAAAATACAACCCCCAGCAATAGAAAGTATTATAGCTCCAAAATAGACAAGAGAGAAAACTCATTCCAATCTGATTTTTAAATTAAAGCATCAAGTAATAAAAAACCAAATAAGCATAGATTCTACCTAATTCCACTACCCCACCTTCTGGGGTCGAGCCTTTCTGCGGCTACCTCACACCCAAAAATGCAAATTTTGCAAACAGACACCCCACATCCCACCTGAAATCGTTTCTTTCAACTGCCTTTACAAAGTGGCCTTTCAGACCGATCTCTCGGGAATCGAATGGGTTAAGTGCCCACAGGTCGCAGCCTCCCCAGTAAATCATTTATTAGCCCAGCTCGGGGACAAGCAGCTATGCAGAACCCAGAGCCCACGCTGTGCAGCTGTTCCCCAGCCAGGCAACTCTCTGCAATTACGCTATAACGCGGGATTAACCTTGGGGAGTGGAAATATGTCCCTTTATTACTGGGGCTTGGTGGGGTTTTTTCCCAAGTTACACAGCTATTTTAAATGTTACAGAGCTCATTAACATCAAATTCATTAAGCAGTTACCACTGCATGAATGAAATGAAAAGATTATAATTATAAGCACAATTATGGAAATGTTAGACCAGCAGGCAAAAAAAGAAACGAGTGTGAGAATGCTGCTCCTAAACTCCACTTTAGCTTTTCTTTTCTCCCAAATCCTTCAGAGGAGGCACACCCAGAAATCAGACGTGATGCAGAGGCTGGTTCCCAGGCAGGAGCTCAGGTGAGAAGCTCTCACAGCCTGTGCTGGGGCTCCCTGGCGATTCCTCTGCTGCTGCCGTGCAAGGAAGAAGTCATCCCCTTGGTCAGGGGAAGAGTCTGGCATCTTCCTCAGCATCAAGCACTGCTCGCTGCAAGCCCAACGCGCTCCAGAAATTAGCAGCAAGTTAAGAAACTAAAGTCAAATCAAGCCATATAGTGCTTCTCTTACATAGCAGTTGGTGTCAAGCATTCCTCCTTTAAACACAGCCCCATATATTCAGCTAATGAGCATCAATGTTCCTGATGAACCTGGAGGCCAGCTCTCAGCAGCCACGGATTCATTCCCAAGAAACCAGGTTTCATTCAGAGTTTTGCCAAAGACTTAGTTTTTTTTTCTCAAGCTCTGAAAATAGGTATAATTCCCCTGCCCAACCCCACTTTAAAAAAAAAAAAAAGGAAACCCAAATAATTACAATAAGTACTTGTCTCTCTACAGTAACAGCAGTTTATGATTAATCCACCCAGCTGTTGCCACAGCTCAGTAACGCCAAATGATTTGGACCCAGTATGGTTAAAGCCCTGGTCTTCTCAGGCAAGGCCATGGAAAATGTGAGACACTGCAGAAGGTAAACAGGTTAGAGACAGAGGGGCAGAGAAGAGGCAGCTTGCGGTGATTTTCCTCCCTCCTTCCTTCCCTCGACAGAGCTCCAGCACGGCAAGCGCCCATTTCCAAGCAATACTCTCGCAGTTGCTTTGCTTCAGGCTAACAGTTTTTGCAAATTCAAGTCTTTTTGGAGAGAATGGGTGTAACTCCATGAGTCAGAACAGCTACTGTCAGTAACGCAATAACCATATATTCGCTTTTAGGTCAGATCCATCCCCTGATCTGGTTCACCACACTGAGAAGCTGGTCTTAATAGGAAAACAAACCCAGAAGCCTCAATGCCATGACCGCTCCAGGACAGACAGACAAACGGCCATCGTGCTGACCGGGAGGCACATCCAACCGGCAGCTGGCGGGACCTGAGCTCTGATCCTGACCAACTTCCACAGAAATCCTCAGGCTGTAGCCACATGCCTGCCCCGGGGACATGAAAGTCCTATCTTAAAATAATACTGAAAAACAGCTGATGCTCTAAGTGTTAAGTGCTATTTTACACCACAGCATATGGTTGATGTAAGGGCTGAGACCACACACCCCTTTTCTTTTGTGGGTTTGTTTTGTTTTGTTTTTTTTCTTCCAATGCAAGGAAGTTGTATTTCATGGCAAAGTAACTTGTCAAATTTGCTTATAACATGTGTTTTGGTGTCAGCATTCCCTCCTGCTGACAAGCCGGGCAAACCCATTCCCCCAAACCCCTCTCCTCAACCCTCACTTGTACCTGGAAGAGCTGCCAAAACATTTAACCTTACTTTAACTGCATGAAGCAGTACAGGTGCCTCCAAGACGTCCTTCAGGCTGTTCTCACACCGAGCAGGGAGGAGGAGGGCAGGTGACAACGCTCAGCTCCTGGAAGAGAGGGAAGAAGGAGTCACTAGGTGCAAGGGACAGGATGGCTGCTGAGGGTCCCAACATCTAAGCTGGCATCGCAAAACCTTCACCAAGGGGGATGGAAACCATCCTCTACCTTGCTAGCCATTTGGGAGGCATGCGTAGCCTCCCGTGGCAGCCCTGCATTGTGACCTACCCCGGGACTCCCAGAGCAGACACAGGGCAATGAACACACTGAATATAAAACCACATGAGTATCCAGGAGCATCTAAGAATAATTGTGCTGTTGAGTTGTATTTGCTACTGTCCTGCTCTTTTCCAGTTTATTCTCAAAGCTGCTGATCTGTTGTCCCTCACCGTAGCCCAGACCTCTAAGCTGGCCGTAAGTTCTTTGCACCCATCTTAAACACAACCCCTCCAACACAGACTTCACAAACTATTTGTGAACTCCCTTGCACCAAGGTATTTTAAAAGGAACAATAGTTCCAAAAGTAGATGATGGCAAGTGATGGCCAGCAGATGAACCTTAAATCTACCAGCAAGCCTCTGCCAAACCCTTCTGGGTTGCCTGCACTTTTCCACGGGCTCTGGAGGAACATCTGTTCAGTAAGATTCATCCACAGGGATGAATCTGGTCTACTGAGCACACCTGGACACAGCAGTTCAAGCAGGTTAAACGTCAAAAGGAGAAAAAGCCCAGGTTGGGCTTTAGCTTATTAAATGTTGTGTGGGAGACTTTACTAGCTAAATCAAAGTCATCAGGGCACCTTAGGCCATCATTTGGTTACCACACCAGGGAAGGCTGTGGCTACACACACACACATATCACCAAACGCAAGCGCGACGCACTGACTGCCTCCTCCAGTTCTTCCAGACAGAGGAGACTCTGCCCCTGTGCCCTCCCCATTGGGAAAGCATCCGTAATCTGGGAATCTCACAGCCTGAGCCAACCTGCCGAGTTCAAAGTGCAATTACAGGCACAGAAGTAACAATGGCAAAACTAGTTACCGGCTGGGAAATCAATTGTATTGTGTGAATTAGCTGGGGAACATACAACACTGGAAGATAATGCATTGCACAACAAATCGCACTCGTTCATCTACACAAGAAACAGCATCACCTGGACACCCCAATGTCGGTTTTACACTATGTTTTCTTAAGATTTATTGCCACAAGTCTCTTTTATCCATTCTGCTGGTGGTTCCTGCTGAGAAATGGGAAGAGTGTTTTGCAAGGCACTACAGGGTACTGCCTGCTAAAAGGCATTTTACTACAAATATATATATTTAAACATAGACCAAATTTGAAAAAAAAAAGTTTGTCCTCTTGTTCCTCTTAAAGTATCAGGATTGTGCATGAATTTCTTCATTGCAGCATCACACATTTCTGAATATATTCTTATGGCAAACTACTGGAGCTGAAAGAAGAATTGCCTGAACTCTCAAAATCCAGTCAAGAGCGCGCCAACCCTCTTTGAATTCATTAACCAGTAAAAACCATCCTTGCAGTCACAAACAAACAGACTGGAACTTCCCTCCAGCATTCCTGTAGCATTACTTTCGGGACCACATTTTAAAAGATGGTTACTGTTTGATAAAGCAATGATTAACTACGTTAAGCAAGCAACGTTAACACAAGGCTCCTACTACCCATCCCGCGTTGATCTCCAAGTAACAGCTCTCTCCAAGGCATATTCTACAGCAACACAGTGGTTTCATTCACTTGTGAGACACCGATAACTTGGCTTTTAATACCATACTTGTAATATTTTGGCAGAGAAAGCAGGGTTTGCTGCTATTCCTTTGAAGCGACAAGCAATAAGGTATGGCTAACACTGTAAAGTAAATAGTGAGTATGCTGTGAATCACCGCAGGTTTTTCATCATATCTACTAAGGCATGAGGGTGTGTGGATGGAGACGCACAGGCAAAGCTCACTTGGATGCTCAGGACTTGGAAAGTATTAGCAAGCGGAGAATATCAACTGGCCTAGCAATAAAAAGCAGTAATACAGGATCATAAAAATTCCTTCTCTGGGCTTTTTTTTTTTATTTGTTTGCTTTTATTCTGTAGGAATTTTCAGATTGCTACAGGAGGAAGCAAAGAATATTAAAAAGTCTTAGATATATATTTTAGTTCCGTATGTAAAGAGCCCGCACAATCAGTAAGGTTGTCCGTATCAAAAATCAATTCCCCAAAGAATTGATCTCTGCTTCCCGTGAAACTGCGACGGGATAACTCCCGCACGCCCAGGCACACCCAGTTCAGAAGAAAGGCTTATCCACATGGATTTCTTCTCCTCATCTTCCTTTCCTGAGAAATCATTACCAAGTGTAGGTAAACACTGACATAGCTCCTCTTTCCTGAATCTTTAAAAGACGGTTTAAAAACTATGTCTCATGGGTGAGCTCATACTGCTTTACAAAACGAAAACTGTTCTGTATCATCACAGGAAGATAATGACATACAGTGTTTTTTATAATGAAAGCTGTAAAAAACAACTGGGTTTCTACACTGCTGTGCCAACATTCCAGTATTCTGACCTGTAACTCTGGATCTTTTCTGCCCAAAACGTCCTGTAGTCACGATAGTCATGATATGACACAGTACCCACTAAAGTAAATGAGAATGTAAAGGAGAGTCCTTTTGACACTTGCCTTCACACAACCTATTATGATCGGATGTAATACAAATAGAAGCAAAAAACCATGTTATTTGCTAGGACAGGATTATTTGCTGGCAGGTTGCTCGTGGTCTTGGTCCCTACATACTGAGACAACTAAAGCAGGAGTTACCCAAACCCCTGATGAATTACTGAAATATGCTTAGGGAAGGGAGAGGGAAAGAAAGTTTAAGGTCAGCTATTACAGCTATTTACACTTTGAAAAACACAAGGTAATTAGCCCTGTGGATTATATATATGTAATTCCTGTAACAGGTAAATTCTTTTCCCAAAAAAGAGCCCAACAGCTTAGAGGTGATCTCCATCCCATGTCTCCTTTAAAGGCAAAGGAGCCAAGTGCCTAAAGGGACTCTCTACATTTCTCAATGAAATGAATGGCAGGGATTAACAGAGTGAAAAAAAGGAGTTATCCCATGTTGAAAATCTATTCAAGAGCAAACAGTTGGAGCTCTCAAACACATATGCTTGGTAGACCCCCAACACTTGGACCTCGGGGTTTCCAATTGCCCTGCTGATTTCTTGAACACTCACCCTTCCCAAACACCACCCGCCACTGAGGAAACCACTCCTTTAAACTTGCCTTTTTTTTTTCCCCCCTGAACACAAACCCATTTTATTTTTCTGAGAAGTGCTGTCTGTTTTGTTGCTCTGCCAGCTGATCGCTTTGACACGTCGAACGAGTTATCTCACCATCTGGTTGTAATTGCCATCATGAAGCTTTCAACAAATTCAAAAAACAGCACCAAGATCAGGGCACTAATGGTTTAGGAGATCAACTTCGGATTACTTGATACAGCTGGAATCTTTTGATAGCCAAGACACCCAAACACAGCCAATCCCACAGCTACAGCACCCAAACCAACCTCTGGAGTATTTCCGAGTTTTGGCTGTTGCCCGCAATAAAACCTCCTTACAATTTCACATAAAATGATGTCAAGGAAAATGCTGCTTCTCCTCCTCAACTCCCAAATTGCCGGGTGTACAACTGCATGTTGCTGTTATCTTTTGCTTTTAATACACAGTCTATACTTATATACCATTATATTCTCATTACAGGACATCCTTTTCCTGCTTCTAGTGCATCTCCCAAGAGAAACTGGCTCACAAGACCTTCTCGGAAGTTTGTCCCATGGTCTAAACCGTGTTTCCTAATTCCTTAGGGAAGGGAGCCCGGACACACTCCACTCGGACAAGGCATTTCCCACAGTCACATGCTACAAAGCCACATTCAGAGCAGCAACTTCTTCCCTCAGCTGACCTCAAGGGAAAGTCAAGCAGGTCCCCACCAAGGCTAGAGAAGAGCAACAGCATCCAAGCTGCTACAGTACTCAGTGAGACAAAGCAACGTACGTGTGTTGGGGATATAAAGAGAAGAATTAAAAATTATTTGCCTTAAATCTGCTTCGCTTTATGCATGTGTAAATGCAACATGGATCCACTAACGGCTGCATCACACTATGTTCTTAGCAGCAGAGCAGAGGGCAGATCGCAGTTCATCGCGGTTAGACATACACACAAGGTTCCTCTGAAAGTAAATAATGGTTTTGTTTAGAAAGCAGCATCTGACTTGGCACACTGGATGAAGAAAAGCCAAGAATTTTAAAACAATAGAAAGTAAAACATATCCGTATTTCACACGATTGTACACATTGCAGAGCAAGCAATAACATTAAGATGTTAACTGGAGTCCCATTAATCCTGATTACCAAGAGGAGGGAGACAAAAGTTCTTTCACATACACTGTTAACTTTTGAAACTTAAACTCTTTTGACAGTGTCGCCTTGAACTTGTAGACAGAAATATTCCCATGTCCGTAGAAAAGGGAAGCAAGGAAGCACCCAACCAAGAGCGCTTCCCTCCTCACTCTAGCCCTGGACAGCCAAAAATTTCTCTCTAGAACTTGGAGATCTGCACAGAACTTATAGAAATCTTGGGTTTGCTTTTTACTTCCACCAGCAATAGCAAAGCAGTGAAACAAAGAGACCAGGGATGCTTTATGCCTCTCTGCCTTGCCTCTTGACAGCAGCCTGAGCTCCGTGAACTCCTCTTGTGCAATAACCCCCAGGAACCTGTTTCCCCAGGAGAAGATGTGGTGTCACTGGGATCCTGGAAGTAGTGAAGTCCCCCTGACTTCTGAGAGCAGAGTCCTGCTCTTGAAAGGCATAGGATTGACATTTTGAAGGCTGAAACCAGAAGAAAAAAAAGAAAACTGGAAAGTATAATAATGTTTTTGTGACCCATTACAGTTTTTACTAATAATAAAAGCAGGACTTGGTCCAGAGATTTGTCCATTTTAAGTATGTCTCAGCATTCATCCTAAACAGCCACTACTTCTTTCCAGCCTTGTAAAACCACATCAGGCTTGAGATAAGGACTTCAAACTATTTCCACAAGACCATCATGGCTGACTGTCTGCAGGAGATATTAAAACTTAACTCTTTGAGAGTTTAAAATCTGTGCAACACATTAACACTTCATTGAGTCACCAGGGCAAGACGACCACCACCCTCCTTGTTACTGGGGAACAGTAGAGTGATTAGTTAAAACATAAAGCAAACAGCAGCAAGCTGCAGTAACATCTCAAGCCCTCAGCCACTCCTTAAACACAAACTCCTTTAATTCTGCAACAGATTCTCCTCTTTCTCCTCTCGTTTTTTTTCTTTTTTGTTCTTTTTTTTGTTGTTGTTTACTTGCCCTTCTGATCCAAGGAGCAAAGCCACAAGAACCGTCTCTCCTCCATCACGACATTCAGGTTACAATCTGAATGAGCTGTGCCCTCTGGCTAACACAGGCCAAAGCCCAAAATAAATCCCCTTCAGAAGACCAAGAAACCAAGGAAGGACAAACCGTGAAGCCAAGGACTACTTCAACATGGCAAACAGCGAGAGCTACCAACACAACGCCTCAATGCAAAGGAAAATGCCGCATAACCACGGTACCCCACTTAACAGAATAGGCCTATTTTCTTTGAAATATTGGGTGCAGCTCATGAGCAGGACAGGCTAAATGTCTCCTGGGAAGGAGACATGTCACCCCCAGAACAGGATACAATCCTGAGAAAAGGCAGAGTGGTTGGAAACAAGAATCATGTGAAAATTTCCATTGGAAGGTCCCTTTGGAGGTCATCTGGTCCATCACCCCGCTCAAAGCAAGGTCATGACATCAAGGTTACAACATTATCCCCATGTTTAAAATTGTCCCAGTCAACTGTGGCCTCTGTCTCAACTCCCACGTGTACAACTGAACTAAATAAGCTCATCGAGCTCCACCGTCACAGGAATTAAGTCAAAATCATCATCACTCAAAAGGCACTCCAACTCCAGCTGCTTAGCCTGCACAATTCAGGTATTTAATCTGACTTCCCCCACATACAAAACTGATTTTCTTCTTAATTTCCACAAGGTTATAAAAAAACAAAACAAAACAAAATGAAAACAAATTCAAAATAAAGAACTTTTACTGTATTTAGAACCCTTATGATAAGGAAGGGAACATGTACACATTGAAAGCAAATATAACATGCAGTGACACATTAATACAAGCTTTCTCATCCGTGTCAACGATCACCTTGGTATAAAATACAAAGCGCAAATCTGTATTCCCGTCTGCCCCTGTAGCTTCAGCCAAGACCATGGTCCCTCCATGAGGAGAGGCATGGAGAGAGGCAGCAAGAATCCCTTTGCCACGGTGTTTACAGGTTAAACAGATAAATGCTGGGAGGGGACACAAAGGGCCAGAAAATTGAGGCGACCCGCCCAAGGCTTTAGAGATGTCTGCCAGCGGAGTCTGTAATCCGGCCGGTAGGGCCTCTCCACCCACACGGCTCCAACGGCCCCGCTTTCTTCAAAAACTGCCTCCATCCACGGCCGCCCGGCTCTGCCGAACGCCAGCCGGGCAACCACGGCATTAAGTTGCCTTCCTGCTCAAATCAACACGTCACCGGAGCTGCGCAGCCCTTAATTATATAAATTAGGAGACCTGTCTAATGGTCCTAAACCAGTAATGAAAGGAGAAGGTCTACTGACGCAACAAAATTCTGCAACCCAGCACCCAGATTACGGGGTGGCTGACACAACAGCTCAAACGAGTAAGCATTTAGGCGGTGGCTGGGGACTTGCGTACTGCAGATCACGTTCGCCCAAAGCCACCCTCTGACTCCGAACCTGTGAGATCCACTCAAGGACACCCTACCTCCCTTCCTTGCCCACTGAAGCCAAATGGTGAAGGTGAGGAGCTCAGTGTTTGAGCAGCAGCCCCATCCACAG
>JAOXNO010000070.1:35326733-35356986 GCA_028565335.1 Limnodromus scolopaceus
GAAGAGGAACACAGGAGAAGAGCTGTCAGGCATTACTGCAACTCCTCCTCGCCCCTGCTGTAGTGCCGTCCATGCGCCCCTACCCCCCCCAAAAGAAGCAGACACCTGCAACAATAATATTTTTAAAGAGGCAGCTCATCGTAATGCAGTATACTAAAAGTAGAAAAGCAAGAGATGTTATTAAATAGCATCAGCACATGGTACAGATTTCACCCAGTACCCCAAAATCCCAGTGCTGCTGAAACTCCCGAGTGCATGGCAGGGGAGGAAGCACGTTTTTGCCACCAGCAAAAACATTCCCAAAACAAGTCAGCAAATGTCCATATAACCTGCATCTCAAAGCCTGACATCAAATATAGCTTAATTTTAAGTGAGCCTGCTACTGCTCTGCATTCACACAGTGAAATCCTGGCTGTGCCTGCATCCTCCCATGTGTTTCACACCTGGGCTGGAGGTGGCCAGAGTGAGACCTACTCATTATTTCCTCTGCAAAGTGCGCTCCTCCCTGCTTTATCATTAATCAAGAGTTACGACCATTCACCAAACTAGCACCGCGATGACTTCACTGCCAGCTGCTAGGCATCCTGGAAAAAAACAAAAACAAATTACATGAAGGCTACCGTCACTTACCAAATCCTACTACAGGTACGCTGGGCAATTAGGCAACTTTGCTGACATATCTGCCAGTACTTCCCTTCATCATCTTACTGCACCTCTCCTCCCAGCCATCCCCTCAAGCAAAGGATCTTCAGTTAAAAGCAATGACAATAGTTTTCGCTCAACAGAACATCCTCCCCCTCCTCACCCAACCCCGAGCAGGTAGAGCAAAGTAGCTTTTTGCTCAGTGCAAGGAGGAGTGAAGGAAAAACAAGAAGTTAAAGCCAACTCTAATCGCCCAGGCACACCCTTCTCCCAGTGCACCTGTAAAGGTCCGCTTGTGCAACACCACCCGAGTGTCAACAGGAGCTGTAGGCACTACCCAAGCACGCACACCACAATGAAGTAAGGGCACTACCCACATTTCCACGTGCGTGCAGGGTTTCCAAGTGCCTATCCACCCATCCGCACCTATGCGGGTGGTGATTCACCCCTTGCAAACACGGCCCCGAACCGCTTGGATCTCCCCTTTCCCCGTGCTCCCGCGATTGTGGCTAATCTTCTGGTCGGACATTGCCTGTCTTCTTCAGGACTTGATCGTCATCCTGCACAGCACCAAATAGGGTTAACTGGTAATGAAGCTAAAAATAATAAAATAAACCACTCACACTCGCCAAATAAAAAACCAAGCAGTATTTAACTGGTCTTCCTTAGCTGGGAGGGTCTCCTGAGTGGCATGCATGGCCTTTTCAAGTACTTTTCAGGACCAGGAAAGTTTTTGCTCCTTGCTTTGCTTCAGCTGACTGTAGCCTGCTTGTGGTAACACATTTGGTTGCCATCTGACCCAGGAATATTTTGTATTATGAGTTGGGGAAAAGGGATAAAGAAGCACACAGAGATGATGGCCACAAGGAGCACAACGCCTGTGCTAAAGTCCACCTGGCCACCAGCCCACACCATAGGCACAAGCTGTCCTCGTAAACCAGCTGTGGGAGTTACCCGGTTCCACAGTCTAGCCCCAGCTGCCGTCACTGGGACTGTCCTGCACACGCAGGAACTTTTCCATGCACATAGGGTGTCCGGAGCAGCTGCACAGGGCCAGGAGACAGAGGCTCTCAGAGAGCATCACCTCCCTGCATCTCGTGGAGGGCTCCGGAGGAGCTTTTCCCAGCCAGACAGAGATGCTCAAGTAGTTTGTCCCTACAAGAAAACTTTAATGCCCCAGATTTAATCATCATCTACCTGCTGCACCAAGAGTGTAAACAAATCCCCTACTCAACAGCACAGAGGAATAACCTTGGCAGCAGCAGTAGTGCTCTATCAACTGTCATTTCTTGAGATGGAAGAGCTGTGCCTAACTCTGCCCGGACTGACTGGTTCTTAGTGTCTAAATCACTGATATAATTGTCTGGTTTTAGGGGAACCAGTTTGCTCAACACTTATTTTTTTCTGAAGAAAAACGTTTTAAGGCAGGGATCATACCACAGTATTTCATATTGTTCTTACCTTGGGTCAAATACCTTTATTCTCTGTGCTTTTCATTTGTTGATGCTTGAGTTCTCTTTTTCAAGATAACGATTTTACTTTTGTTTCTTTTTTTCCCCTCCAGGTGCCCTGCCCTTAACAGCAGCAGACTTACACCTAGACGTTATTCCCCAGATAACATCTATTGCTAAACAACATTTTTCTGATCTATGCTTACAAAGCGCTCCACCACATGCTCAATTAAAATGCTCACCATGACGTCTAAGGGCACGTGCACTTTTTCCATAGCACACTTAGGACCAGAAAGATGGATTTACACCATGGAGAACATTGACACGCTGATGCCAATTTAACTTTTATGTGCCCTACACGCAAATAATAGGAAATAATAAGCCTTAGATAAAGGAGTAAGTGCTGGTATTTCTACAAACAAAAGAAAACAAAGACACCAGAACTTAATGCCTGCCCAGAAATCTAAACAAAGAATGGGTTTAGATTAAGAAAAGCATTCTGAGATAATCACCACATCTTCCCTGATCTGTTTAACCTACTTCCTAGCAACAGCAAATGCTCATTATGTTCTTTCCCCCACACCAAAAGAAAAATGCAAGGGGTGCAGGAGTCCAGCATAAGCATTTAGCACTAGAGGTAGCTAGAGATAGCAGATAACCCGTCAGATCGCAATAGGTGTCACAGGTGAGGAAAGCCTGCTTTGTGGAGAATTACATCCTCATGGAAAATCTCTTAAAACAGCCAGCTTGCAAAAGTGAACAAATCTTACAGCTCTTGGATCATCCATGTAAAGGCCTGAAGCTTAATGGTGCCAGGAAAAAAAATGTAGCTCAGCTTTAGAGATGCTCATCTGCAGGTATCTGCTGAAGCTCCCCTGTCGAGGACTTTCACTTCTGGTGAGGTTTCCACAACTGGTTTAAGCCAAACCCAAATCCAAACAGTTGCCACTATGGTGGTCTCATCCACCCCAAAGCTGCCACCATCCACAAGTCTGCTGCTGGCTGGATCACAGGTCAGCCAGGCTGAAACTCACGTTTCTTTTACAACCATACTTTCCTCCTGGAAGAGATCTCCTGACCCAGGAGAAGGGGCCAGAGCCCTGGGCCTAGGCCAGTTGCGGGCACACGTGCCCATGGTGGGGTGAGCCCCAGTGGGCTGAGGGACCCAGGGCTCTCCCCATGAGCATCCTCCCTAGGAATGTGAGGGAAGGGCTCTTTACTGACATCTAAACTCTTGGGGGTGACACAAGAGGAACAGATCTCCCAAGAACTTCAGGTGGAGGAAGGACAGCCAGCAGAAGCCGATTAACTCCTAAGCAACAGAGATCTTTTCATGTAAACCTCCAGAGCACTCGCAGGTATGCGTGTGATTAAGGAGGAATGGGAAAGGTGGGGTCAGACACAGAAACAGAGAAAAAGCAAAGTTTTTCCAGTGTTTCTACAGCAGATAAACATCTACCTAGTAATTTTAATAATTTTTTTTTTATTATTTTAGGGTGAGAGGTTGTTTCTGGGCTATTTTTGAGACGACATTAGGGTCAGAAGAAAGCATTAGGATCACAGGCTGAAAAATTTTACCCCTATTTTCCCCTCACACCCATCACTTCAGGATTAGGCCCATTTCGAAATGCCTACAGGAGCAATCCAAAGTTGGAGACCAAGCCCAATAACCCCAAAGGATTTCCCTTCAGTAACTTTTCCACAGCTTGAACTACAGCTGTTTTCCTTCACAAAATTCCACCTCTGAACTGCCAGGGCATCAGGAGAGGAATGGAGCAAAGTGCTACGGTTGGAAACAAAAGCTCAACATGGAGATGCAGCAGAAGACCAAACCCAGTTCCGCTGCCAGCAAAACTCTGCTCACTAATGCACTGATCTATCTCCTTCTGCGCTTCACCAGGACACTCAAGGTTGGACTTTCTTTTTTCATCCTCAAGGCTACAGAACAAAGTTATGAGCCAACCAGGACTAAAAGGTTTCTCTGCAGCTCTGGAACCAGCATCTAATTTCTCTGACTTATTTTAAAAACACGTGAAATTCTCCACTGGAAGTAAAAAACAGGTTCTTTATTTGAATCTTGCATGCCCCACCTGACCGCAGTCTGTGGGCTCCAACCATTCCTTAAGAAAGCGAGGAAATTAAATACAAAACATTAAACAATTCGAGGGTCAGACTTAAACCAACAAAGACAAGGAAATTGCAAGTTAAGCCTCCTGCTCTGCCCTTGATTCACCTTGTTTTGTTCAACTCCTGCTCTTTTCCCAGACCCTTCCTCTCTCCTAATGCCCAAGAGCAAAAGGACAGGGAAAACAGCTCGGTCTAAACATAGATGGCATTTGTTCCTATCAATTAGGCTGGGTTTTGATGTAAACCACAACAATTTTACCTGGTTTGGAACTTTGCAAAGCCAACGATGTTTAACAGTTTCTTGTACACTTTGCATTATTCCAAGAAGGACCGAGTAAAAAAGACCTGGGCCACCTGGAGGGGAAGATTCCCATCACCTCATTTTACCCCTTTAAAAAGTGGGCAGTCTAAGCTAGTCATCTCCTCCCTGTCTACAGGCCAGTTTGTTTTGGTGATTTTAGGATGGAGGAAGGATGCTCTGGAGGTGCCTGTGTTCTCATTGCTTGTGGAGGTCTGCAGAGCTTGCTTGGCTAGCACCTACCTGAATTTTTAGCTGGCAGATACCAAACAAGACAGATCTCATCCTCCTCTAGTAATCATCAATCAGTTGCTATGAAGTAAGTACTTCAGTGTCCAGGAGAGACAGGACCTCAGTCCCCCCCGTGCATTCAACATTGCTCAGCAAAGCGTGCAGGGGTTTAACACTAAGCAGGTCACCGAGGTCGGTGGCAATACTCATCTGGCTGGCATTAGATACGTGACCCAGAGCTCTGCTGCACTACGAGGGCACAGAGCTCATCCCCTCCTAGGACCAGGGCAGAAGAAACAGAGAAGGAAGAGAGGAAGAGGAGTGCAGTCCGCTCCTTCCACGGCTACAGGCAATTTCTTTACCATTTTGCATGGAAGGCACATGAATAGGTACACTTACATTGCCCTAGGGCAGATTCAGCTACATCTCAGTGCTTCCAAATGGAATTTAAGTTAAGTTTTGACAGAAAAGCTAGCAAAAGCTTATTCAAAATATATATGAAAAGTAAGAAATCTGAACACTTGCACTTCACAATGGCAAAGGACCAGAGAGGTTTCATAAATAACCTGCAAGTTATTAAAATAACAATAAACATAAAATGTGTCATGTAAAAGGATAATTGCTATCACTGAGAGAAAATTACTGGTTTGGAGGCTATTATTTTTGCAAATATCAAAACTATTGGAAATAACTTGGGGCTTGGGTTTTTGTTTTGTTGTTGCCCCCTACAAACAATCAGTGACTTCAAAACCCAGTTGCAGTATCTTAAGTGAAATAAATACAGGCAAAACATGGGTATGTTTTGTTATATATCTTTTTATGTATCCTCACAGAACAGATATTTATCAAGCAGTAAAAGACACACTCATCCACATGGCAGCTACAGATTACAACTCAACAGAAAATTTAAAATGCAGGATTTGGAGTAGCCGAGGCAAGATCACAATTGGATGTCAAGGGTTTGTAAATCTACCTACACTTGTTCAAGTCCTGAAGCACTTGGGGTGGAAATATTGCAGTGTAATGAAAAGATTTACAAAAGAAAGATTCTTAGTCTTGTTCATCACCCAAAATCCTATTACAAGAACATCTGGTTTCTTATTTCCAGCAAGGCTCCTAAAGTAACAGTACAAGAACACGCAGTGCTGTTTGGCTGGTGGTCCAGATGTGCTCCTTCCCCAAACCCACGGTGATGGGGACCTTCTCTGACCAGCATCTCCAACACAAGGGGATACAGCAGCCGGACAAACCTCACATTCCATTATCTTGCACAAAGGAAAATAAAATGTGGCTGATACTTATCTTTCCACGAAGAAAGATTAAAATCTAAAGTGGGGGAAAAGAAGCAGCACTGAAACGCTGGCAAGCTGGCATTTTTCCTAATTAAAACAAAAAGCAATCTTTAAAATAATGGCCTCCAAGATGGTAATTTTTCTTCACTGATTGCATATACTGTTTAGTCATAATCCATGTTTGCTATGCTTTAGTAATAGATTAAAGAGAAGTTTCATAAGCTTGTACAGAAAAGCACTAAAGAGCACTTCAAAATCTGTGCATTAAAAAAAGCATATATATCACATAGAAGGGGAAACACAGTCTAGATATCAAGTGTTATTACAAATTTAGGAAACACTAAAAGCATTTTTTATTATGAATATACTATGGGAGGGATCCAACCTGGAAAAAACCCACACGCTCAAAGCCTACAAGCCTGTCTTCTGACCAGATGCAATTGATTACCACCATGGGGCTTCTCCAGAAAGTTTTAAAGAAGGGCCAAACTACCAACCCATCAAATGACTTTAAAATACAGTTCAAAAGATTTCTCCATTTCTTCTTTACATTGTCTTTCAACAGAACAAGTTTTCTCATGGCAGAGTTTAAAACTAAAATCTTAGAAAGACGAAAGACAGACGAGAGTACCACTTTGGGGAATGAAGATGTGCAAAACGTGCTGGTGATCTGCTGTGGGAAACATCTGCATTACACAGGGAATGAGGTCCACTTCCAGGATCCAGCAGTGTCTCTGCTTTGCATTTCTTTTCTCAGCTGAACTTACCATTTGCCAAGATGATGCATTTCTCGATGCTTTCCAAATGTAATTCAAATCCTCTCCCCAAGTGCTGGATCTTACTCTTCCAGGAACTTCTCACAGTATAGTCACTGGTAATAAGTCTTCCATCACAAAATCACAGAGACATCCTTTATTAGTAGTACTACTTCCACAAGCATCCAGGGTGTTTTAACAGACAGCATATGCATAGGGATGAGGAGATGGAGGAAGTTTATAAATACGTTTACTCACTATGAAAGACATTTTGAACTTCCCACGAGTCTGATTCCACACACAATTGCGGTAAGGCAGGTTGTATTATTCTCTTCTCTCATGTCCAATAGTTGCTATTACTGGACCTGGCAAGGCAGCATGTGACACAGAAAAATGCAGCTGCATTTTTGGCTCGGGAGCCTCTACAAAAGCCTGTGAGTCATGAGCCAAAAGGCCCACATAAAAGAAACGGAGAAGAATGCAGATTCATTCTTCTTTTTATTGTAAGCATGTGTGTCTTTACTGGATGGTCCTGATGCACATAAATGACAAAGCCAGAACTCATTTTGAAGTTATGAGAAAGTAAAAGTCCATTCAGCCAGGTAACCTGGGCTCCATTTGCCCAAGGCCACCTTACACATAATGCAAAGACTTCCACTGACCACAGAGCATCTGATACGTGCCAAGACACGCCTCTGAGCTATGCTGTTCTAGAAGACTCAGGGTAATGGTGGGGGTTTTGTTTTGGTAGTTTTGTTCTGGTTTTTTTTGGTGGGAGTGGGGTTGCAGAAATTCCCCCTGTAAGCCCAGGATCTCCTCATCCTAGATGCATAACACTGAGCTCTCCCACAACGCTGTCTTGCAGTAAAACATCTCTCATCTGCCTGTTGCACTGCAAACAAAGTTAACAACCCAACAATTTGTGTCTCAGATGCGTCCAATTTCTCTGATTAAAAATATGACAATTTACCACATTTGTTACTCTTACCTCTCAGGACCGACCAAAAATTTCAACCTCTTCTATTCAAATGAAAGCAATCCAAACACACCCCTTCCTACACTGCTTGGAGCGGGTACAACAAACACAAGACAGAAGGGAGCATGAGAGCAATCTGGACTGTGGTCTGCAGAAGAATGTCTCAGGACTCCTCTTTATCACCAGCTCGGGGACACTGTCAGCAAGAAGCTGTTCCCACACTACATCATGTCATCTGCCTGCAAGCAGCAGCTCGGCAGAACTGGGCTGGAGCAGAACAGTGGAAACGGAGAATAAAGCATCAAGAATTATCCTTCTGTGAGGATAAACAGCATGAGTCCACCTTATTTTCCATCCTCAGAAGATGTTTTGTACTGGGTGGATGGAGCATGACAGGAATGAACACTAAAGGTGTACAGACACAATGCTGTTCACGCTCCTACCAAAACAATGCTTGCTCTGCTCGGTTCAGTTGCTGCATTAATATGTAACCCACCTTGCAAAAGAGATCCTTTATCTCCTTTATTGCCCCAAAATAGAGAGTTGAAAAGCCAGCAGTTTGTGTTTCTTCCCATATGAAAGGGTCCCACCAGCAACCCAGCTCTCACACCCAGCTTCACTCCTGTTAAAAACTAGCTTTGATCATTGTTGTTGGCCACACAATCTCAACTCCACATCAGCATCTGCGATGATTTATTACTGCAGCGAGTATGTGTCCTACCTCTCAGGTACACCGTGTTCCTGGGGAAGCGTTGCTGTTAGAACGCAACGCGATGCAGAGGCAAGAACTGGAAGGAAAGTGCCCTAAGGCAGCCAGAAAACCCTTAGCCATTTTTGATGAAGAATTTTCCAGCTCTTTCTGAAATGGAGCGGCAGGAGGAAAGAACGCTAAATATAACCCTGTGCCTTCACAGGGCAAGGAGGGGAACATGAGCAACAAGAGGAAACTTTCTCAAACAAATGTCACCAGATGCATCACAGCTTAAATGGAAAGGATGAGCATCCAGGATGTTGACGTACAGAAAACGGTCACGTGTAGTAGGATTGAGAAAGATCCTCAAGACATTCAAAGAATCCAAAGAGTATGTTCAGACACAGCAAAGAAATGCAGGTAAATCCCAAGACAGACACGATCACAGCAGCTTAAGGAGCATACCTCGAAAAAGTGCAGGTTCGTGTCAAAAAGTGTAGTTGCTGTCTTGCAACTTTTGCTCAGTTTGAGGACTCAACTCTGTTCAACCTCCAGTGGGAGCCGCCTGCTTTTGCTGCACGTGGAAAGGTTCCCCATCTCCAACTTATCACCTTCCTAAAGGTAAAGCAAGGGAAAGGTACGAAGACTGATGTTGGATCCTTGGGTCTGACAGGTCCGATGGAAGGTCTCTTCTGGGAGCAGAAACTCCCAATTTCTCCACGAAAAGGCAACTCCCAGCAAGTTCATTCCAATTCCACCCCCCTCTCCTATTTGCAAAATGGGGCTTTGTTACTCCTGTGCATTCGAAGTCACGGACAAAGTCAAGAACCACTGGCAATGCTCAACCAGCCGTGCTTTGGTTGGTTAGGTATTATACAACCAATGTACCTAAAACTGGCCTTGTGGGCACTCTGTGCCAGGCAGCCCACAAACACTGCGCAGAAACACACTGCTGGGTCTTGAATGACATTACAGTCTTTGCCAATGCTCTTTATTACTCTTCAGGAAATGACAGGCTCATTTTCCAGAATGATAAAGTCCAGCGAATTCTTCCTAAACTGGATGGAAATCTGAAAGCTTAACAGACATAATAAATTGTGCATTATCTGTATTACCGAGCCAGTCTTACACAAATAAATACATCTAAATTGGACTGCAATCTGCAAATCCTCCTTTCATGTGAATAGCAGCTCTGACTTAGGGGGGCTACTCCCGTAAGTCAAGGAAAGAGGGGTCTTCTCTTTTATATTATGTAAACCACGGGTGAATTAAATTCCTCCCAGACAAAGCTCTCACATAATCCCTGCTGCAGCTTGTTCCTGGCTCACAGGTTGAATATTCATCTCCACACAGCTTCAAAAGGTGTAAGCTTTTCAGCATCACTGCCATGCACTTTTTTCTTTTTCTGTATGAGGAATGTGCGGTACAGCACGTTGAAAGAAAGGGGTTTTTTTGCATTCCTTTGTAATGTAACAACAAGATTTATGTCCCTTGCAATTAGAAAAATTATAGTCCAAGATCATAGCTAAAACCTTAAAAGGACTACATATAGAGAGAGACCTGGAAGATTACTCCTTACCACCATCTCCAATGCTAAGATTTCTTTCAGGCCTAGGGCTCCAGGTAGCAATTCTGCATCAGGGCCAACATGTTCTTGCCTGGACGAGTTTATTTGCTGTATGTTTTTAGTAACATACAGGCCACGCATCTCAGAAGGTCACAGCAGCACAGAAGCTAAGTGTAAAGGCTAAGAGCAGTCAGAAAAGAACATCGACTTCCCCAGTATTATCTCTAAGAGTCAAACATCATTTTGCAACACCATTTGTGCCAAAAAACGCCACCACATCTGCCTGCAAGAGGTGCAAGAGGACTTCTCACTTGGCATCAGTTATCACATAAAAAGGCAACAATACACAAGATATTTGCACACATGTGCCTTACCCTCTCTATAGGGCCTGAATTTTAAAGTCGCTTAAATAACCCCAACACTGCACAGTAAAATGGAGAAGTGGACGACACCAGCAAGCTCCCAACACACTCTCCAGCTGAACACCTCCTTCACCCCTTTCCCAAGGGCCCAGAAAGGAGCTGGGAGAGAAAGCGAGAGGCAGAGGTTGTTTCTGCAGAGCGGGGCAGCGCTTCCGCAAGGGAGCGAGATCCCACCATCGCCAGACTCCTCCTTCCCCCTCCACAAAAGTCCAGTTCAGCCCTATAAATAACACCAGCTGGATGGGAAGCCAAACACACCCATGATTTCACTGGGGAGGGGCAGGTCACAGCATAAATCGGCTTTGTCTTAGGACGTCATGTTGATAAATGCTGCTTGGAACCCCCAAGAGAGTGGAACTTCAACCACCCTATGGTGCAAATTGTTAAGTTCTTACACTAATCCCTTTTTCCTTTGCTTTTATGCACTTAATTTAAAATATCAACCTGTGCACCGGCAAAGCTTTTCAACCTGTGCAGTACACAGAGCAATGGGCAGCTTCACAGATGCTTTCATTAAGTATCAGTAACTTATTCCTTCAAGTATGTGATTTTTAATTTAAAAAAAAAAATAAATAACAGATTAAGTAAAATTTATTTGTTAGTCAGAGCAAGGTCAGCTGATACAAACAGAGGGACTGTGATCCCAACAGATTTTTCTTATGGCATTGCAATGGCTTGAATACTTCATTTCATCATGTAAATGCGGAGGTCATGACCGATCTCGCGTTCAAATAAAAATTGTTCCAAGTCACTAAAAGTATCCCAGGTTCTTGTAATCCCCCGTGCAAATAAAGAGCAGCAAATGTTTATCCCTCCCTTTTCCCCAGCGCTCCTGGTTTACCCTCCTGTAGCTGAGGCAACCACACCATGCAGAGCAGCCCAGCGCCTTTCAGAAAGATTAACCTCTTAAATGGGCATAAACGGCAACAAATGAATGCACAGAATGGTTCCGGTTGGAAAGGACCTTAAAGATCATCTCGTTCCAAGCCCTTGTCATGGGCAGGGACACCTCCCACTAGACCAGGTTGCTCAAAGCCCCATCCAGCCTGGCCTTGGAGAAGGAGGGTCAGCTCTGAGATTTTCAGATTACCCAAGGTTTGGTTTGTTTGCAGGATGTCTTTTCTTGCTAAACAAACTACTGGAAAAAAGAGGTAAGAAAGAAAAAGAGGTGGTAATGGCTGGCTGGAAAGAAGATGGGAAGGAGCACAGCAACGAGCGTTAAAGGCATCCAGAACAAAACTTTATGTGCTGACAACATTCATGACACCTCGCAGCATTGCCAGGAGCTGAGGAATACTTTAAATTAGCAAAAAATGTCAACTCTCCAGGTCCTGCTGCACATTCAGCTCCATCTCACCCCATGAAGACAACGGCAATTAAAATCTTGATCTTCCAAGAGACAGCAACTCCAAGACTCCTGGGGATGCTGGATACAACTAAGTATAATTGAAAAAAAAACAAAACAAAAAAAACCAAAACCATACACTTCATATCAAACCAGACCTCATATCATTCTGTGATTCTGTGACTTTGCTTTGTAACACAAACCAGTTTAACAAGCACTTGGCTAGTTTAACTAAAATTGTACAACCAACTTCCTCTTTCCTTTCCTTCCTCTCCCACCCCTGGGAAAAGACATGAAATACAAGTTATTGCTGCAGTAGCAAACATTAATAGTGACTGAAACCACTTAACCATACATTCTCCTTTCCTTTCCCCTCATTTTTATTTTAAGAAAAGCCACATAAGCCCCTGAGAAGGGTTCCAGCATAACAACATTTTTCCTCCTTTGCTAGATTGAGTGTAGATCTAATTTAGGAGTAAGCGCAACTCAACATACACCTTATCTCAAGCCATAAATACCCAAGATTAAAAGATGCTGAGAGCATCAGCTGACAGGAGCACAGGAAAAAACTGAAATTCTTCTGTCATCCACTCTGCGAGCTCATCACACCAGGGTAAGGGCAAGGAGCTGAACTGCAGCATGCAGCACCTTGACGGGGACTATTCACGCGTATTTTCAGGGACCTGACAAACACTTCAGATTTCACAGGGAAAACCTTGTGTTTTTGTAACTCAGCTCTACTCCATTTCACCTCGTTCAAAGTGTGACCGACGTTAGGAGCCTGATCAAATTCCTTGCTTTATCCACGCTTGAATTAAAAGCTTTGGCTCAGCAAGGGGAAGCAGACCAAGTTACACGAGGCTTTTCTTTTTTTCAGAGGACGCTGGCCATAAGCACCGATGCCAGCGCTGCAGGTAACACAGGCAGTCCCAGGGAGCTTCAGCTGGGTTACAAACAAAGGGATTTCAGCTTCTGGTGAAGCAGTTGGTATTTCTGCATTTCCTGTTGGACAGTCCAGTGCTAAACTCCCATTTTCACCTGCAGATAAAAAATTAAGCCTCTTTAAAAGTCCAGCCTACTCTGATCTGGAAAGTGGGAATTTCTTCAAATAACTAATCAAATCTTGCTCATATGGTTGGTTTTCAGTTGTCTAGTACTGATGAATACCAAACAAGTTTCCAAACATTTATAGGTCAGACAGAGGCAACGCAAGTGCCTTGCAAAGGCTGCAGTTGCCATTGAAGGATGACTTCTGCAGAGCCAGCTCCAGATGAATCTTCCCCTAACCTCTCCTGGAAAAGCACCCTCTCGCTCTGCCCCTGCCACAGGCAGCATCAAAACAGCTTTGGTTTGCAACCGTCACCCACGTGCACATCCACTCTCAATCCCAGTCCAGGTCTGGCTGCTGCCCTTGAACTCTTCTCCAGCTCCAAGGATCTCCATGCCCACCGTGGAGAGAAGAGGAGCTAAGGCTCACCCAACTCCTCCCCACGGGAAGCAAATCAAAACTCCAAACGGTATCCCTGAAGGACAACTGCCAGAAATCCGTGTAGGGCCTGCAGGAGAGACAATGAAGAAACTAGAGGAATAAATGCTTTGTTTGTTGCCAGGAATCAATGCCCAGCCTCATGGCTGTGGGGAAGAGGGTCAAGGTGTCCATAGGCACGCCTGGAATGGGGCAAGGGCAGATAAGAACACCCATTAGCCTCAAAGGGGCTTCTATCGAGATCATAGAATGGTCTGGGTTAGAAGGGACATTGAAAGACAACTTAGTCCAACCCTCCTGCCATGGGAGGGGATGTTTCACTAGATCAGGTTGCTCAAAGCCCCATCCACCCTGACCTTGAACGCTTGCGGAAGAGGGAGCAGAACTGCTTGATCCTCGAGGGAACGGGGTCACGGAGAACCTGTGTGACTCAGCCAAGCGCTTGCGCAGCGGGAGCTGGAAACCTCCTCGTTTAAGAGCGTGCACACGCAAATGCAGTAATATTTTACAATCCTACAGCACTTTTAAAGTGCGCCAAGTGGTTCATAAATATTAATTAAGCAATAGCACCCACAAATCAGAAGCATGAGACAGAGATACAGCTATCTCACTTAATATTTAACAGTATGATAACTCAGGGAGCAAAACCTACTGTCAAGAAGTCAAATACCCACACTACTTCTCCTGTCTGAAAGATCCCAGGACGCATCCCACCACGCTTGCTCAAAGAGGCCAGTGTTCAGCGTTTGAGCCCAGACTCCTGTTTCAGTGCGTGACCCGATGCTCTGCGCCGCGCCAGCGATCCCGCTCCAGCCATCTCCCCAAGACATTCCTTGATCTCCAGCCAAGCCCAACGCGGAGGTAATCTTACCGAGGCAACACCGGCATGGGGTTGTAAATTGTGACTTTGTGCTTCAGTTGTCTTAGCTGCCTTCCCTAGCATTTTGGCTGCACAAATTATCTTCAGCAATTTCATCTTAAAGCTCATGTTTTACAACACTGATTTCCATTAAAAATGTCTTTTTTTTTTTAAAATTGCTTTTATTAGGTCAACCACGTTTGCCAACTTTTAACAGACTACTTCTTTCTCAGCTGCCTAATTTCAAATTCACCTTTACATATAGCTTAAAGGGAGGCAAAAGGTCATCAGAGCAAGTAAGTGGGACGTGATGCTTACCATCAAGGTTTACACGAATAGACTTTACAGCACCAGCTGAGGGTCAAGAATTGTGAATTTACTCTGCAACACAGCAGAATTAAAGAGGGAAAAGGAGGAAACCTAGCCAAAACTTGGAAATATGTATACTCCTAATTAATACAAGGCTACTAGAAAAAAGCAGATGTGAAGTCAGGCCTTGTTTTATTCAGAGGAAAAGCCAAAGTCTACAAGAGCCAAACTGAACTTACTCTATGCAGTGGCAGACGCTGAAATACAGCAACGTTACTCCTTCAACATTAATAAAACATGTTGTATACAGAGCATTATTATTTTTTTTTCCAGTCCTTGAAACCCCGCCAAGTCATAAGCTTTTTACGGGAACGTTGAAATGGATGTTGATCAGAGCCATACCCCTATGAGTTTTAAATTTTACCATCACTTAGATGGAAGGGCTTCCCCCTGCAGTCCCTCACACATCTGCAAATTTGTAATTTTTTTGAAAAGTCTGATGAACTAAAAGCTCATACACCCTCAGTCTATGAAGATATTGAATTCACTCTTGGATTATGAGCTGAACCCAGGCCTTTAAAGCACTATGAGCTCCTTCCACCCCCTAAAATGAAGCTCCTCAAAGGTAAAATTTTATTTATGAAAAATAGCTACTTGGTAAACGAAATTAGAACACCAGAGGTCATCTCATCACCAACAACACTATATTCTCTTCTCCACCCCTCCCTATGTTCATCAGCATCTGCTTTTTCCAAGTCCTAAGCTTTATTTTTCGAAAAGTTAACACCGATTCATAAAAATACAATTAGTTTGCAAATACAAGGCTGCTGGCATCCAGACAAGTGCTTGACTGTTTTGTTGTTGCATCTAATGTGATAGAGCTTCAACTGAGTTGGAAAACATCATAAAAACCAAGGGGCTTCTTCCTTTCTAATTAACACAGCAATGAAATTTAACAGCCTGGCATGGAAACTTCTCTCTAGCATTATGGTTTTGGAATTACTCATCTACTCCCACACTCTACGAGACTTTTTATAACATGCTACCCAGTACTTTACCCTTTCCAGTTCAAAGGCTTCTATTTGGAGTCCTCTGTATCAAGCCAACTAGGATGGCAAAGATGCCGCACCAGAAGACATCCAAAATACTTGCCATTCTTACCACCTACTCATCCTACAGGCCTCCAATGTGTACTCTCTAACTCTGAAATCTGTCTCCACCAAAATATATATCCATTCTATCATTGACACAAATGAAAAAGGGTATTGAGTGTGCAATGCCATAAATTTAATATAGAAATGGACAAAAAGTACACAGCCTACATCCAAATAGATCTGTCTTTCAAGTCCCTGAGCTGGGAACTTCTGTGTTCTTTGTATACCATCCTGATTTATGTTTATTTAAATAATGACAAATATTAGTTTTAAATGTATAGTCATTGCCTTATAAGACGTCTCCAATCCTACCAGGATAAAGGGCTCATACTAAACAAAACAGCTTGTTTATACTACTAGTACATCTAATAGGAAACACTTCAAATCGCACATGTTCAAAGCAGGACAAAATTACAGCCTATCTTTCCGCAAAGGGCTGTTATCTCTTGCTACCAAGAGGCCAGAAGGACCACGTGCGGATCACAAGGCCTGAAAGTTCAAGTTGAGACAAGATGGCCTGCAGAACCTCCGAGGCCACCAAAAAGGTCACATGCCCACCAGGCCCAGCAAATAAAAAGAAAACTAAAAATCCCCTTGTGCTTTGGCAGCAGCAAGATGGCTAGAAGATGAGGGAGAACTAAGAAAGGAAAATCAAGCCAAGACGCAGACATACATATGGTCCTGGTGAATGTGGAGCTACTAGGAAAAAGCAGAGGTGAAGTTATACCTTGTTTCACGCAGGGCAAAAGCAAAGGACTGTACCAGCCACTCCAGCTCACTCTCAACAAGAAGAAATGCTGAAATAAGAGTTTAAAGACAGCAAGACTACAACCTCAAGCCTTTCATACGTTATTTGTGTTGCCTGTCCCACCACTCCCTTATTAAGGAAAGGCCAAACTGAAGATATTTATTCTGTTACTCTTATTATTCATTTGTATCTACAAACACACAGAAGTCAAAGGTTTAGTAACTGTAGAAAGCCCAGCGCTTAGATGAAAGTTGGTTTCAGTTAGACTCGCCTGACTGGGATGTACAAAAATTCAGAGGAAAGTTTTGGGATTTTTACATTTCAGATAATCTTAAAATGAATTTTAAGATTAAGGCAGATTAGAAGAATTAACTGTCTATTTCATAAACCTTATGTCTGTTTCTACTATTGATAGCTGCTCAACAAAACCTCTTATGGCACAGCACACCCTGTATGGGAAGAGAAGAGGCCACCTCCAGCGTGCAGAGAGACCCAAAGTAGTTAGAGTCGCACAGATGCCACAGTTGTAACCCAACAGCCCAAACACAGCAATACTGCAAATTTCCATCTCAGAATAAAAGAAAACTACGTTCAGTAAAGCTGAAAGTGAGTTTTAATGAAAGTGAGTTTAACTTTACAATAACCGCTCACACACGCAAACCAATTGCTGGTGCAGGGACTCGAGTGTGAAAGCAAAGACAGAGCATCACCCTGTCCTTCTCTTGAGTACATAAAAAAAAATAATCACATGTTTCTATAGAGTTTCTGTGTATCCAGGTCCTATATTTTGTCTCATACTTAATTTTGTACCCTGGAACTATACTGTACAAGGACTAGCACAGCAAAGCTCTCCTCTACGGTTGCTCTTTTGCGCTAACAGCACAAATAGAAATTGCACAAGACAAATACTTAAAATCATGGGTACTTATTGAAATCTCCTCAGCTTTACACGCCCTCTCGCCCAGTGACTGCACCAACTCTCCCCTCTATCTATAGGCTGAAAAAGCATTTCCCCAATTTGTACACGAATGACAGCAAGTCAGTTTTGAAGGGGAAAGAAGGAGAAAAGCAGCACTCGAAACTCCAAGGACTATTTACGAGTAAGCTGAAGCCCTATAAACTTGGCTATTGAAGAAAGATAATCTGCTCTAGCTTACGCCAAGTGGGTCAGACAGAGGAAGAACCTCAGCAATCTTCAAAGTCAAAGCAGATGGGGAAGTGAATAAGTGCCCATGTGAGCAAAGAGGAAACAAGCTTCTGTTCATTTTAGCTTGTTTCAGAGCTTCAGTTTTCTAGACACCATCAAAAATGTCAGACCTGTAACTGACATGAGCAGAAGAGCTCACTTCTGTAATCAAGTATTAAGAGAACTGCAGAGTAATTCCTTGAGACTGCTACTGATGAAAAAAAATTAAATAAATTCCTGGTGTCTGCAACTTAAGGATGTTGCTAAGCTGGGTAACAGGGAGACAGGTAAAGTGGAGGAAAAGTGTTAAGAGGCAGAGACTGGGAGAAATGTTCTTTGCTTCATAGCTATGAACAAACTCTTAGGATTCTTTATCGTTAGGGTTTCAGTATCACTGATGTTTATATTTATGTAGCTGTAAAGTATGCTCTGCTTTAGAGCTAATTGTAGCTCTAATTAGAGCATCTTTAAAAAATAACACATGAGCTCGTAAGTAATTTTTTTACCCTTTTTGAAATAAAAAAAGCAGCAGTCCGCACATGCCACAGAATGAACATACACTGCATTCCTCAAGAAGCTGAAGCTGACCTCTTGGTCCTTTCTCAGGCTTTACATCGCTAGACAAGATGTGGGCCAAGACCATTTCCATACACAGGGATGCATCTCTGTCTCAGGCTAACCTCATCCTCCGAGTGGTGAAACCTAAAACCAGCTAATCTCTCCCAGGGCTATGCTTGTGGAACTGGGAATCCCTCCATCTGCCTCAGCAAAATAAAAAGATCACTGGCTGCAAAATAAACAGTACATTAACCACAGAACAATAGCCCCTCCAGTCAATGTGCTTTGTGCCACCCACCAAGGGCTAACAATTTTCTATCAGAACCCTCCCCTGAAAAATAAATAAATAAATAAAATATTTCATACTTTGAAGAAAGAGCTTGTGCAAGTTGACAACACGCAACTTCTTTTGGATGTGTACCAAGGAAGGACTCCCTTCCTCTCTGAATTCCTGGGAGTTTTGCAAGCTTTCTAAAATCAGAAGAAGCACACCCTGAAGGAGCACAGAAATACAGTTTACGATGTTGCTTTTAACCAGGAACTTTTAAACTGACTGTGCTGGGAACAGTGGAAGAAGGAGGATTATTCAGTGCTATAGTTTGCTAGGGAGATACAGAGAGCCAAGGACACGCTGAGGAGATGCTCGTCTTCCAAAAAAAATATTGCTAAGAGGAACAGGCATCCTTCCACCACTTATTTTAGGAGGAGGCTGCTGAGCTGCATCAGCTATTCCACTGGTGTCTCCATGAGTGCTTTTTGCCCAAGACTTCTGCTGGAAGAGCCAGAGCTGCAGAACTTGTAAGAAAACTCCACAGGAAGAGGCATTGAGGGGTTGCACAACACAACCTCACTCTAGATACACACATCTTGGTTTATGCAAACTCAAGGCATGATCTGATATTCAGGCTGGGTTATCTGGACCATGCACAAGACAGGAAAAGGTATATAAAGTCTTTGCTTGTTTTTCTCTGTGTGTGTTTAACTACACATCAAGAAATTTGCTAAGATGAGAACTGTGAAGGAGTGGGGAGAGGCTGTGTTATGAATAATAACAAGGGGGAGCTTCAAACTGCATTTTTTCCCATTATCAGTTATCATTGCAAACTGAAAAGTTAACTGCCTTGCTTTATGTAACTTTCTACCATGAGAACTATACCTTTTAGCAAAAAAGATCGTCATTCTCACAGCAGCTTTAAATGTTTGAAGATGCAAATCGAGGATTTCCCCATATCCCTCTCCCCACTAAATAAATAAATAAAACTCTGGGGAAAAAAATGTTAAGCTTGAAGGACCACATAAACTTGGATTTGCTGCAGTCAGGCCTTTTCTCTGCACTCTGGTATAGGGGGAGAAAAAAAAATAGATGCAAGCTAGCAGAAACTCATATTGGCTTTTTAATAGTATCTCCACAAAAAGGATTTTATTTTTTTTATGTGGCACATGCATTTGACCTGGGTCAACAGTGCAACATGTGAAGTTGAAAAGGGATCACCTGATGAAACAGGAATGCCCTCCCCTCCAAACTATATTGCAGGAATTACAGCCAAGCACCCCGACCGCAGCAAACACAGCAAGAGTCTTCTCGAACAGCACACGTCCTGTGTCAGCAAAGCAGCGTTAATACAAAACTCAATTCAAATAAAGGACTAATGACCCTTCGGAAAGGGTAGGGCTTCATCAGGCTTCCACCGTCCCAAACAAGGACCATCTAAGATATTCACACCACTGCAAAAATATTATTAAATCAAAAGGAGGAAAACAGTGTCAGCCTCATCCACGTTCCGTTGTTGAATAATGACAGTGTTTACTTTTCCAGCGTAATGCATTACTGCTCTGGATCCAACTTTAAAGCAGAGTACGTGACAGAATTAATTATGTTCTTTCCTCTTAACTACCATTCCTTGGCTTATTTATTAGCTAGGTCTGCATATATTCATAGATGTGTCTAATACACAAAGTTAAAAGGATTTAAAACTGCTGCCTAAATACTTCCCTGGTTTGCAGAGTCCTCTCCACTCTCTGGACAGGCAGCGCCATCAATAAATACAGCCTCAGGCTGCAAATTAGTCACTCCTTAAGCTGCTGAGCAGTCGAGAGAGATGTGGGGGAACCGCAAGCGTGCTGTGACGGGCAAGTGTGTCTGACGAGCAACAAGTTGGTGGACCCCAAGCAACAAGTTATCTCGGATGTGTACCACAGATGGCTCTGCTAAGGTCTTTGTGTTTTAGTAACCGAGAGAAAAGTATGCCAGCACATCCAGTTTTGGCTTTGTCTTACAGTCTGCTCCTGCTTGTGGTTTAGCAAACCGCCAGGGAGACCATCTGTCAGGACTAGGAAGTCCACCTCAGGTGGAGCACCCACACCTTAGAGGCCACCAGCCCATTCCTATGCATTTCTGGAAAAGACAAAAGCCACACTACACAAGATACCTTGAGTTCAGTACCTTGGCTTCAGTACCTTGGCAAAGGAATAGTGGATAGATAAACTCAGACAAGCTACCTAAAAGGAAAATTAAAGAGAACCCAAGTGCCTCTCTAGAGTTTTCTATTATGCTAAAATGAGGTTTTAAAGTTAAAGACCTATTCACTCTCCTGAAGTTATCCCCAAAAAGGCTGCAAGGGACCAGCAGTCCAGAGAAGACTTCTGGTCTAAGACTAGTTCAATTTTATTTCACTGAGGTCCATCATCTCAAGGGACAGAGGCCAGAAGCTTCCACGCTGACCATCCACTGGAAGGAGATCAAAAGGGAGAGAGGGTGGGTATTGCTATGGACCCAGCAGCAGCAAACACAGAGAGAGAAAAGAAAACCCTTTCACAGGGACTTTACAAAGAACAGCAGCACTTTTATGTTTGTCAGCATAGATGGTATATTCCTGTGTGAATACTGCAGTTGCTGTTTGGCCTCATCCAGGATTACAAACAACTCCAACTAATACATCAAATTAGTTGTGTATCTGGGGATGAACTTGTTGCCTTCCATCAGAGATCAATCCAACCTTCTCTCCATCGCAGAGAAAGGGAAATACAGTATATTTATGGCACAGCTGCACGCTTAGCTCTTCCACCCGTCACCCAAGCCACCGCTGGGTTGGACTTGGGCTCACAGGAATGCCCCTGTGCTATGTAGCAGCACAGGAACTGGGTTTGCAAAGGTATTCAGAAATAGGAAAGACCATGTACTTGCAATCAACACTCAGGAACCCTGTTTATTACTGACCAGCTTGAATTTACCATTTCAGAGGTATAGATGGAATTCAGAAGACAGAAGGGGAATATTAAATTTTTTGGGGTTCTCCCATCTTTTGGGCTAAAAAAAAACACCAAAAACATAAAACTCTCAAGCTTCTTATGATTTGTCCTCTGTGCCAGAAACTCCTGCCTAGAACTACTGAGGGGAAGAGAAAGGGATGGAGGAAAAGCAACTGTATCTACAGACCTGGAAGTATTAAGGCTTCGTTTTCCTAATGAGATTATATTCAGTGATACCAACAAAATAAGTTAACTTTCCAGAAAGAAAAACATAAATGCAGAGCATCCCTTGGAAAAAGAAATTTTATATGCAGATGAAAGCTGTATTTCATTATTCTGCACCACGTCCACTTTATTTGATTAAATTAATAAATGAGGTCCTTATGTCATACTACAGGCATTACCCCTACTTTTGTTTACTACATCTTAACCACAGCACACGCAGCACAGCTGGCTGGCAGCTCACAGTTACAACACAACATGCAGAAGAAGTTAAGATAGGGGAAGTGATTCTAAAAAACCCACAAAAAAAATAAATCTTGCTTCACTTACCTAAGCAACGTTGTCATTAGAGAGTTTTCCAGTACTAAAATCCAAGAAAAAAGGCCTAAAAAAAAACAAAGAAAAAGGCAAAAGTATTAGCAAGTAGGATAATACTCTCACTCACTTGTCTGGGGGGGAACATGAAGAGTCAGTGATCTAAAAAAAAAAATAAAATAAAAAAACTCCATCAGTTGCATTTCAGATAGTTATTTGTAACAAAAAGGTGCTCCTCAGGCAGCAAACATATCAGAAACAATAGGGCAGATTTTCCACCGCTGTTGCCAGTATTATACCAGTGCAATTCCTCAGATGTCAATCACGCCGGACTGCAATAAAAGTAGCGTTATCCAGCAGACAAGTCAGGCCTAAGGCAATTAGCTAAGCTGCCCCATTTAGATTTTCAGTCATTTGTCATGCCCGTCGAGCTGCATTATCAGAAAGTCTGGACCAAGTCGTGGGGTGGGAAGCGAGGAGTCGTCACCCATCCCAGGAAGGCTCAAGGTGGCAGGAACCAAAAGTATTGCTTATAAAAAAATATCCAAACCACCGCAGGGCTAATTCCAAAAGGCTGCAAGGCAGCACATGCATCGATATTAAGAAAGCTGTGATATACAAGGCTTCATTATAGGCATAATAAGCCTATAAGCAATATAAGCACAACGTATGTCACTGGCAGAAATGGTATGTGGCCACCACAGGTCTCACCAAAATACCGCTACCGAAAAAAGCACTCAAGGCTTGTAAAGACTCATGAATGCAGACAAAAAAAAAAAACCAAAAAAACCTCAACCACCCAAACTAACTGAATATGGATGACTGCAAGCCTCCAAATCAAAGAGGGAGTTGATCACTGTTTAAGAGGAAGAAGTCATTGCTTGTTCCAAGATTAAAAACTTATAATTCTGGCCCCGGCTGAAGCACTATCATTCACTAATCTGGTACAATTTAGTCGGGCTGATCCTCCGCTCAGACAGACAGGCCATTATCAAAAGTTCCTCTATTCATTTCGCTTCCTGTTAGCCAGTGAAAGCCCCTTTTATACGCTCCTCGAGAGGCTGTTAAAACCAGGGAAGACTTTCCGATAGAGAAGATAAGGTAGTTGGATTTATTCATGAGAGGAGGAAGGGAAGCCAAGCCGTACAGGCTGATTACAGCCTCTCCAAAGCTGAAAAGTGGAGCTTTGGAGGAAGGAGGTGGAAGATGATGGATTTCTCACAAATAAGCATTATACCAACAGCGTTATCATTAGAACTAGGCGTTACCTCTCCTCATATCCAACTACAGAATTGAGATTTTACTCTTAAGTTGGCATCACTAAATATGCACATGTGGTTGAATGATTCAAAAGTACACAGATGAAGCAGAATGAGACATTTTTGCAAAGACTGAGCAAATAAAATTAAAAAAAAAAAAAAAAAGAAACAATACCTAAGACCAAAAGGATAAACGAACCACAGTTAGAGGGAAGACGCTGCCTAGAAATGCTCTCCAGATTAAGACCGTTCATGTATAATTTTCAGGGTCAGACGCTGCTCTTATTGCCAACATGAGCACTCAGACTTCAGTGGAGTAGGATGGCGATTTCCACATTATTTAACATGTGTCAGCAATTTTGAACAGTTGCTTTGCAGATTCTTAGAGCTAACCAAGCAAAACCCCACCACTGAGAGCCCGGTATAGTACTTGGCGGATGAAAAGCTGCCTGGAAACTCTAGCAAGACTCTGAAAAACATTCCCCCTATTAATGTTCAATCTTGTATAGCTAAAATAGCTTTAGAATGTAACAAGAGGGAAACACAAACGAAAACATATTTCTTAAGCTTAAGAAGGTCAAGCCAAAGCAGCAAAGCTCTACCAAAAGTTAGGGCTAACAATGATGGTTGCAGGGGTAAACCCTGCCTCTTCCTTCCCCTCTCCCAAACTATTCTTCTCCGAACAAATTAGCAAAATAAACAAGAATCAAAACACCCACAGCAGAAAATAGTATGCAGCTTTAAAAGGAAGAAAACAACTCAGCTATACTTCATCATTACTCCATCCGGCGCAAATACACGCCAAGTCATTAACCGTTTTCCCCTCTGACAATGCTAAACGAGATCAATACAAGGAAAAATAATAAAATGTTTTTTTCAACACACTATTATATGGGCAGGAAGACTTAAATGACAAGGTGATGCATCTTTGAACAGGCACCAGTTTGAATCAGACAGGGACGGAGTGCAAATCTCTACCAGGCAGGAAGAGGGAATAACCAAACCCAGAATGGCATGAAGACCCAATGGATACGGTCCACAGGTCGCCACGTGGAGGGTGAAGTATCAAAGATACTTATGTAAATAGGGACAAGGCTGCCAATGGCTGACAAATTACCTCTCGCTTTGCAGAACGCCAATATGCAACCAAAAAGCTCCAACAAAATCCAGAGCTTATTCCGATTCAGTTTCTCCTCTGAAGTTATCATTAACTCTGTACAAAACTTCAGCACTTCAGTTTGCTCGACGTCACGTCATTTCTTCTCGGTGATAGAGCGGAGAATTAGGGAACCAGGGGAACAACAGTCGCTTTCTGTTCTGCTACCAACCAGCTGGCATCTCCTCAGCCACATCACCGGAGATGGAGCTCGGCTGGCACTCGCTCTCCTCGCTTCCCGCTGCAGCCCACATCTCGCAATCACGTGTTGCAATCACAGACTTCAAAGGTAAACTACAGCGGCCCAGTTGGCAAATGCTCAGATTTAGTGGGTATTTCAGAAAAAGTTGCCAAGTCTCAGATTCCCCCCCCACACAGTAAATAAGGGTAACACCGCTCACCTATCTTCACGCCCGCTTTGCAGTCCAACGGCTGAAGAGACAACACGCTGTTGTAAGTCTACAATGCACAAAAGCAATCGTACGTACCACTTAATTTGCAGTTCAGCACTCTTAATAAGGCCAAGTTTATCAAAGCGCAGAGGGTGTTTCCTATGGTGGGAATGTCGTAATGGGACAAGACACAGCCTGCTTGTTCTGCACGTTCTGTAGGATCATTGGGTCTTTCTTGTCCCAAAACAACTCTTGTTGCACCAATACTTAATTAAAAACAAGTGAGTAAAGTGCATCTAAACCTTCCCATTTGTTTTCAAGCCTGAGGAACCAGCACTCACCAGTTACAGCTGATGAACCATTGATACTCACACTGCATTACATGGAGACGAAGAGCCATGGACTAGATGTTCATCGGTCAACTCTTTTCAACTTGATAAAGACCCAACTGCACCAGGTGCTACAGCTGATGTGAGGGAGCCAGACTAAGTCTGGACAGTCTTCCCCTCCAAATTTACAGACCACAAGAAAACAACACCACCAGGCCAATGTCCACTGTTATGGAGTTGGATGCAACTAATTTTCTTCAGTTAAAATATGACTTCACACACATGACAGTTTCAGGACAGTCAAAGAAGAACAGGTTTACTTGGCTCTTACATTACACTCCCATCTTCTGTAAATTCAAGGTTGCTTGTTGTGATGATGCTGGGGTTTGTGGGTTTTGTTGCTTGCCTCTTTTTTTTTTTTTTTTTTTTTTAAAACCCCAAAACCCAAAAGTTCGTGATTATAAAGACCATGTTAGGTTTCTCCCCCTCCTTCGCAGTCCTGGCTTTGCATACGCAGATGCCTAGTTTCTAGCCTCCATACTGTTAGAAGTTACACTTGGAATAGCTGTGACTGAAGGCAAGGGAAGATTTCAATAGTAGTTTCTTTGTCACTCCAAGAATCTGCTTCACAACACAAGCCTGCAATTCCAGATTTCTGCATACATTGTGAGGGGCACGTGGCACGGACACTTACCAGCAGCTGGACTTCAGCACATTCTGCAGTAACCACGTTTAGACACTTAAAGAAGGTTCTACCAGAGCTTGGAGATGAAAATTGGAAAAGAAATTAAAAAAATAAATAAATCAGAGAGTAAAGCCCATAGATGCAATTCAAACCTTGCAAACTCCTGATGCTTTGAAAGAGCACGGGTTTTCCATCTCATCCTCCAAGGGAAGCCGCAGCACATGCGTAGCGGTGCCAGAGAGATTAGAGGGCTGCCAGAGCGTGCACAGGAGAAGGTTTGTGTGCAAACAGAATAAACAGCCTCTACTAAATTCTTGTAACCAATTAAGCAACAATTCTCCACTGAGAATACAGCATCGCCCAGCTGCTTACCTAATCTTCAACCCCTGCTTCTTGAGCTGGCTTTCAATGTTTAAGTCTTCTCTTCAGGAGCAAAAGACGAATGCATGCCGATTCTCTAGACATCCTTATTAAAAGGCAAATAAAAGCCCTCCAAAGATCGTCAGTACTCAAAAGTGACTTTAATACTAATGAGCTTTTACCACCAAGTCTGCAAACGTTAATACACATGAGTAGCCATGCTAAATCCACCCAAATTACCTATCTGCAAGGCTCTCCTCCAGCCTGAACTGGACTTCAAGCCAAGGGAAGACCCAACCTGGAAGATGACTATGGACTTCTCTGGTCTGCATCCCCATGTTAAGCTACTCCGTGATGCTATGCAGATGCAGCTTGAATGTGCTGCTTCCTCTCATGTAAAGGGGAAAGAAGAAAAAAAAAAAAGTCAGAAATAGTACTTATCTGAAAAAAGCAAATATTTTAAAATAAGAACTGCTACTGTTTGTAGAATGGCCTGGAAAAGAGATACATCTGAAATTCCTTTAAATGCATGTGTTCAGTGTTGAACTGCATACGAGTCAATCTGACAAATGAGCTTAGTTAGACTTGCTCAAAGGAAGCCGAGGGTCCTGTCCCCCACCCTCTTCCTAAGTAAGCGAGCACAACTTTCTGGCATAGACACTGGTGTGTGAGATTTTAACATTCCCCTTTCCATAAACAGTCATACATCAAGCTCTAAAAATTTGCTTCACAGAAACACTTGCGCTAGTAAAACTCAATTATTCTAATATTTGTATGACACATGCAGGAGGGGTGCATGAAAAAGGTTGTGGTGAGCTCATTTAAGAATTTAAACAAGTACTTGATAAAAAGTTTTTGAATTATTCACTCAGCTCCACTATTAAATCAGACTTCCAAAGGAGTCTTTAAACAATAGCACAGAAGACACCGTATTTATAACAAAAAGGCAGTATTGAAGCTATTGCTCTGTCTCACAGTGCAAGTCATTCATAATTACAGTGGTAAATGCACACAGGCACGGTATCGTGCAGTAGTTCACAATCCTGCCAAATTAACTGAACACTTTCAATATTTATACTAATGTTCCTCTCTGGAGAGGCAGAGCCATTTCTGTCTAAATATCCCAAGTACGGCTTTTTATGCTGCGAAATAATGATTTCTTCAAGAAACGTCCAAAGTTGAGAGAAACGCTCAAGAAGAGTACTAAGCAAGGTTAAGACAATCTTTTATACATATTTGTTTGTTTTTATACCACCCCACGTGGGCTGCCACACAAGTATTTCCCTATGCCCCCCAAAGCTCCAGAGCCAAACCGAACTGAAGACATCACAATGGATCTCGGTTATAAACTTCCACACTAAGTTTATGTACAGAACAGCAATTTTCTGCAGAAACTACTTCTCCTTGCAGTACCAATTTTTTTTTTCCTCCCCCCCCAAACCTCAGATCCTACTTGGAATAATGACCATCTCTAGGGGGAGGAAAGCAGGGGACTTTGAAGAGATAACAGGAGTGGTGCTCCACTTCTCCAGTAGATGCATCCTCTTACCGCCTGCTTCCTTTCTCCCTATCCCTTTTTCTCCTGCTGCTCTTGGTCGTTCAGCTCAATGAACGTGAGCCAAGGTTTCCCCTCAAAATAACTACTCCGTGACCATTTCAGCTATGAGCATCACCCACAGAAGCATTCCTGTTTGCATATCATCTTCTCTCCTGCATCACTCTGTTCCCAAATAAACTCACGGGCTGGTAATACAAGGTCATAAAGTTGGGAAAAAAAAAAAAAAAACTAGGATACCCTCCTACTGCATCCAGCCATGCTCCCAGAGCAAGGGCAGGATGAGCCAGTCTCCCAGTACAGCTGGTTTCAGGCATTTCTGACAGCATCACTTTAATGACAGGATTTCATTTCCTTCAGCCATCTCATTGAGGGTGCTCAAGTTAAGTATTAATGAAGTGTTTTAACACTCTCACTGTCTGGAGGAGACGTGGGGCATCACCTAACCAGCTGCTCCCTTCGCCAGCACAACCAAGAACAGGGTTTTTGCACCACATGAGCTAAGGACAGGTTTGGGGGCCAAGCACGAGCCAAAACTACCATAGTACCAAATACCACTGAGCCCCGGGACAACAGCAGGAGCCTGCCCTGAGCAGAACCAGCAGCACATCGATCTAAGACCTCCATAACCCATCCAAAAAAAAAAGAAAAAAAGAAAAAAAGTCAAAAGGAACCATTCTGAAGAAACAGGGATTTAGGTGGTTTTGTGCTGCTGTTACAAAGCCAAGCCAGAACAGCGGTGCCACCCACAACACACCTCTGGAAGCCTTTTTTTTTTTTTAACCCCTTAAATTCAACTTTGTTGCTGTACTTTCCCTTCAAACCTACACCCCACCACCTTATCCGCGAGTTCTTACAAACCTATCTGTTTGAAGCACTGTTTTCCCAACTGGGTAAGACTAAACACCTGCATCACTGCAAATGTAATTATGGCAAAATACCACGGCTATTTGCAGACTTCCTGTTCATCAAATAATATTAGTGTACCTTTGCCTTGAGCAATTATTTACAGAGCTGGAAATCCTGAAGAGACACTAGAGAGACGGCAGAAGCAACCCCTCGCTCTGTTATGCGATGATGCTTTGTATTTGGTTTTGGAATGACTCAGAGGGGAAAATAAAATCATCAGAATAATTCTTTGCAAATCTGCCCAATGAAAAGGAGAAAAAAAAAATTGTAATTCAGTTAAAACTCTGCATTAGCTCACTCCAATCGAGACGGAGACATTTTACACTTCAACTGAATCGGCAGCTCAAATTCAACTTCAGGCTCCAACACAGGCTTTAAGTCAAATTCCTAAGCAGAGTAAAATCCTTATTAGTCTGTCTTCACTGCAATTTTAATCTTTGCAAATTCTGAGTATGTAATTTATGTTAAGAATAACCCACTTCTTTCAGAACTGGATATACTGCATTCAGAATTGTTCTCTGGCTACCACAGTTAAGATTTCCCTTAGAGAAATAATTTTTCATGTATTGACAGCAAAATAAAAATCACTGAAAGTTTTAAAAATGTGCAAAAGCATTTTCATAAAGTCATCACAAACAGTTGTTTTAATTCACTTAATATATTCCTAACCCATCAAAACTGGCCATGCAGTCTCACTTTAAACAGATGCTATTTTTGACCTGCTTTAAAAACTGATTATTTCTCTTTGACCATGCACACACAAGAGGTGGGAAAAGAGAGGAAAATGGTTAATATTTCTAACTTTAAAAAGGAGAAAACAAAAAGCATCCCATTGCTATCCCCTCCATTTTTCCCAATTTATGGTTAAAATTGCAAGCAAAAAAGGAAAACACCTTGTAAAGACAATGTGTCAATTTTGAGTTCCACCAATGTGACAAAATTCATAACAATTTTTCTAGTTTAAATAAAAAAAAAAAAAAGATTTTAAAGCCTGATCTAAAGTTTACAAAGTCTTCAGTGGAGTCACAACTGTCAGTGCTGCCACACACAACAGCCGCCCACGTCAGCACAACAGCAGAATTTACATCCTGTAGCCAACCTAAAGCTCTGAAGCCCAGGTTACTATCTCTCCCAATCGTGAAATGTTCATTACGTATTTCCTGCATTATTTGCATGGTTTCTTAGGTTATGGGGTTGTGTTTTAGTTTTTGTTTGGGTGTTTCGGGTTTTTTTTTCTTTTAAATACCCACTTAGTAAAAAGCTACCGAGATCTCCCTCTCAAGCTTAAGAAAAAAATCCCTAGTGAATTATCAGGGTGGTTTCTCACCTTCCTTTCTGCACTTGCCGCTGCTGTTTCACGTCGTTCCCATCATTCCCACTCCTCTTTTAAGAGGTGGTTTCATGTAAAAGCGGTTCAACTTTTATCACCCATCTCCAAGCCTGCAAACCGACACGTCCTTTCGAGCGAAGCTTACGCCCTGCCAGAGCCGATTTGTATAATCTCAATAGGAGAGACGGGGAATATTTACGTATTTGCCAAGCGAGGGGCTGGGATTTGAGAGCGAAATCCAAGCGAGATGCACTGGGAGAAGAGCCGGGCTCTGCCACGAGATCAGGTCCCTCCCGTGCCGGGTCTTGCACAGGCTGGCACAAAAACACCAGCTATTTTAACGTCTTGCGCTAAAATCCTCATGAAAGGGGGGGGGGGGAATTAATTACACATTT